>APFE031400531.1:215465-261391 GCA_000404065.3 Pinus taeda
CAAGGTATTGAAAACTTCAGAACAGCACTGCTTCTATTACTCCATGTGCAGAAAATCACAGTCAAGAGTGCTAGAACAACACTATTAAAACAGAGTCTTGAAATGCACTAAAATTATAATAGATTCATAAAAACATAACAATAATAAAGTTATCTAAGCGTACGCAGACGCAAGTTTTTATAGGCATCTGAACGATAGCCTAACACGTACAACTAAAACTGAAAAATAACTGACTGTCATGCGTAATAAAGGTTTAATTAACACGTCATAAGCCTGCAAGGATAGCTGGAGGTTCTGGTCGTTATGGGCATTGAATCCAGAGTTGGATTATATCTCCCACAACCTGCGTAACATGAACAAGTCACCGTTTGAACTGACGTGACCCAACAGCTTACGCATCACCGTTAAGCTGCCTTTGTTGACCGTAACTTGACCCTTGTTGACCGGAGGTGAAGATGACGTGGATGGCTGAACCAATAGCACAGGAACCTCGAGCACCTTGATTCCTAAGTGCCCATGTGGCTCATTTGGCAAAATGACACGTGGAACCTTGAGATTAACAAAAAGGCTGTAGAATCACCAGATGGCTGTGGAATCGGCAGAGGGCTGCGGAATGCCTGTAAATATGTCAAAATCTAAACAAAACAGTCACACATTAGCAAAGCTCACTTGATCATGCTTAATGACATCTAATGTAATGATCTGGGTGGTTTTACATTGAAAATGAGGCAAAAGAGAGAGGTAAGTGATGAAAAAAAGTAGGTAATAGTGGATGGTGAGGTGTAAGTTAGAGGCTCTACAACCACTACGATCAAAGAACAATGTAGAGACAAGAATCTCATGGGTTGTAAATTGGCCAATAACATATTTTATTACAACATCCTTCACATATCTTGAGCGAAACTAGAGTCTAACTTGGAGAATATGCTAACCACCTAGGGTAAACGTCCATTGGCCCATGATCTACATTTACACAACCCATTATTTTATTACATTGTTGTTGGTCGACACAATTACCCATTTTAACTCACCTTTACCTATCCCTTTCTATCCATTTCATAGGTCTTATCAGGTCGATTTATATCACAAAACAATGAGGGTATATTAAATTGGCATGTCTTCTTGAAATGTTGATTGAAGAAGCATAGTCTTAGGGGAACGTTGCATAGATGGCTTGTTGACTAAATTCTCTTATAGAATCATGACTAATGATGCTCAACAGGATATGAGTTGGGATGATGATGTTAATAAGCTATAAACACTCTTAAAGGATTGGACTATTAAATTTGTTCAACTCAAGGAAAATTTTAAGGATGGAAAATACCATGAAGTTTAAAAACATTGGAAAATCTCACTAATACCTAATATGAAAACTATAAAATGCTTATTGATGTATTCATAAAATTATTCAAATTGATAATGATTTTATCTATACTCTCTATACAATGTTGGCAATTTTTAAGGTAAAATAATTTTATATTGTGAAATTTTGGCAAATCATTTTTATAAAAAAAAGGAAATTGGCAAATATTTTTTTCTGGAAAAATAATGTAAAATTAGCCCACTTCCGATTATTAGCTGCTATAAATTTCCATGGTTTAACTGACACAGAGCTGATAATTGACTCTCACTGTTATCTTTACATTCTATTACAACTTGAACAATCATTATATATTTGTGGGTAGCCATGGTTGCCATAATTTCTAAGTTTGTTAATTATTATTCATGTAACGATAAATTGTATAATTAAGGCTCAACAGAGTGGAATGAGAGAATTTTCCTTGGGACATGTGACAATAGAACTTTGATTCCAATTTGTTTTTTATTAATGAAAATTCCAGTCTTCTATAATCCCATGTGATCTTTAACTCTTTCCCATAGCCTTGATGAAAGAGTTTGACCCACTCTCCTGATCAAGTGTTGTTGGATTAATTGTGTGAATAGGTATGCATTTTGGTTAAATTAATTTTTTGTAATTACTTCTCTTTCTTTACTATCTTATAATTCTGCTATGATTTTGAGTTGTTGTTACGCTAGGTTGTTGTTACTATTATTTTCTTGTTGTTACTCAATTTGTAGTGTTGTTGGGCCTTGTATTTTGTGAATGCTCAATACTAGGTAGGGAACCTGTGTCCTACACAGAGTTTTCATGATAACCTTGAAATAGTTAATGAACCATGGATTGACAATAAATGTGGAAGGGATTGAATCTATAACTCATATATGAACACCAACATTTTGGCACCATTGTTAGGGAGGCTACCAAAGGTGCAAAAGTACAACTAGTATTGACCATAGGACTACTCTCTTGTCTTGGTTAGGTGAAGTCTGTACTAAACCTCTTCCAGGACCCAAGCATTAAATTGTTTAATAGCTTTATTTTTTTTCCTTTTTGATCGAGGAACACTCTCTCGTCATCGTTAGGCAAATTTTGTACTAAACGTCTTCCAGGACCTAAGTATTAAACTATTTAATTTGTTTATTCTTCTACCTTCTTGATCATAGGAACACTCTCTAATCTTGGTTAGGCAAATTTTGTACTAAACCTCTTCCAGGACCCTAGAACTAAATTTTTTGAATTCTTTATTTTTCTACCTTTTTAATATTGTAGGAAAACTCTTGCTCAAACAAGGATTTGCACCAAACTTTTCCCACAACTCGAGCATTAGATTGATTTAATTGTTTCCTACCTTTTGATTTCTTATAGGTACCACTCTCTCATCCTGGTCAGGCAAGGTTTGTACGAACCCTATTCCAAGGCCCGAGCTTTAGATTTATTTTGGATGTTTTTAATTTAATTATCCACTTCTAGATTACATGAATAGAGAAACAAAACAAATGGGCAGAGGAAGACCCCCAAAAGGGGGTTTAGGAAGGAAATATCTAGGTAGAATCACCTATATCAAGGAAATCATCACAAGAGTTGAATCATGGAACTCATCAAGGAGTACTATCAGGGTAATATCTCAGATGGGATACAAGCCCCACATAGTTTGGCAATCACATCTCTCTTCAATAGAAGAAACAAATTCTAGAGAAGAGGGAGAAGGGAGTAGAGGATCTGAGGAATTAAGTGTTGAAATTTCCAAAGCAAGAGAAGCAAGGGAAGTAAATCCTCTGCCAGAACGGGGAAGTGTTGTTAAACAAGCTCAGTTGCTTATCGTCCAACAACTGAAACCTACCGAAATTTGAATTGAATGTTGGAGAATATTCATGGCCAAAAACACAACTTCCACAAATGAATTTCTAATTGGGGAAATTAGAGGTGATGCACACATGAAACCTATTTATCTAAAGACATTACCTAATTTTTATGGTCTCTTTTATGGGGATCCAGATACATTCTTCTTTGAGTTCGATGTTGTTTGACGAGGATATGATTATGTCTCAGATGCTAAAAACTAAAGATATTTCCTGCTACTTTAAAAGGGATGACGCTACGAGGGTTTATGGGTTTAAGAGAAAAATCTATTACAACATAGGACAATAGAAAGAAAATTTTTCTTGAAAAATATGAGGACTACTGCATGTCTTGGGACATTAAGGAGGAGATATTCAAGATTATGCAGAAGGAAGATGAGAGTATGGAGGACTTTGTTGAGCACTTTAAATATAGCCTACAAAGGTCAGACCATAGTGATTTGGACAAAGTATTTTGAAGATAATATTACCCCAAGCACTAAGAGAAGAATCTTTGGAACTTCTGAATGTGGTAGGAAATGGGGTTATCTCAAAGGGAGTGTTTGATACTATTTGTGAGTTGTGTGTCATATGTTCGTGTGGACATGTGAGGCATAATAAAGGAAAATGAGCTTTCAAATCATCCAATAGTGGGGTCACAAAAGTCAAAATTGGGAACTTAATGGACAATGTGAAGACTGATATCCTAAGCACACTATCCTCTCAGCTAGACATTCTATGAGCAAAACATAAATAGGAAGAAGCCAAGGATATAATGGCCATCTTCTTCCCTCAATGCAAAAAGAATCACCAACTAAAGGAATGTCCACTTAGTACCATCAAAACTTGTGAAATATGTGAGAAAAACCATTCCACTAGCACATGTTCATCACTTCTTGGGCTGAAGGCAATTTTTCAAAGAGAAAGTCAAGACATAGACAAGCTTTACTTCATGGTACTAAAGAGGCCATGGTAACCACGACCACAAAATATGAATCAAGGTATGACTCAAGACCATATTCAATATTTTAATAATTCGAATTTTAGGTCTTATTCTGGACCATTTCCACGTTCATGGCTGAAATATTATTATTATGCTACACCCTAACAATCATGGTCACCTGAACCTGGTCCAGTGCCTTCTCGGTCTTAGAACTATCGTGAATTCACTCTTCCTAAAAATAAACTTCCCCATCCTATGACACAACAATAGTTACAACTCCCACCTAATGCCTCCACTATTAATCCTCCTCTTCATCCTCAACTGCTTATTCAATCCAATCTGCACATAAATAATAGACGAACCAAACAGGTTGAGACACTCAACCTTCTTGCACATGGTATTTTCACTTCAGAATGCAATGAATTGAATCTTTGATCTGGGTGAATGGGGAATACAAAGAATTCACCAATAATTGTTGAAGAAAATGGTGACGGACTTTCAAAACAAGAAATTAAACTCCCCTCCAGGGAAACTATAGGTAATTCAACATAAATTACTAAAGAACACGAAACCCCTACCAAAACAATTGTCACTTGAGGGATTCATGTATGCCCACCTTATCTTGAGAGGTCATCCTTGAGAAAAAAATTCCTCAACCTCAATTAGATCTTTTGGGGGAATTACATAATTTATTTATTAAGATTCCATTACTCTAGGCTATGAAGGATGTGCTAATATATGATAATATGATTAAGGAATTGTTTTCCAAAAATCCTGGAAGGAAACCAAAAGACCGACCCACTATCAATGTCATGGGAAATTTGTTAGACATAATGTTGGGAAAAACTATACCCGTCAAATATCCTAACCCAAGAAACTCGATTCTCACAGCCCAAATTAATGGGGTTGATATTTCAAATGTTTTAGTAGAAATTGGGGCTTCAATTAACATTATAACAGGAACAACTCTACTTACCCTGCGCTTAATTAATCTTAAAACAACCTCGACATTTCTAGAATTGAAGATCAATCTATTGGGAGGCCTATAGGGAAATTAGAATATGTAACTATCTCTATGGATTCTTGGGAATTACTAATCAATCTCTTAGTATTGCACACTCAATCTCCAGTTAGGGGGCATCCCCTGACCTTAGCTAGGCCTTGGCTCATTATGGAGGATGCCTACATTGGGTATCGATTAGGAAAAATGGTAATATCAAATGAAGAAATTATGAAGGACCTTGTTCTTTACCCTCTTGCAGATCCAAGTTCATCGGTAAAACTAGGATTTCCCTTAGCACCAAATTCTTCCTTTAGGGATGAGTTTGAGCCTAAAAATGAAAACATTATACCAATTCTCACTATTGGGGAAGCTCTTTGTTTAAAAGAGGGAAATGAGGATGACATTATTAGTAAATTTATTAGTAATCCCAATTCCATTTCTTTCCCGAACCGACAACTACTAGAGTCTATCATGAGATGTACTACCTGAAAAAACATTCAAGAAGAAATTAAAACTAAAGATTTTCCTATAATAACAACCCATAATAGTATTCAAGTAGAGATCGATCCAGGGAAGACACTGAACATCAATCCCAATTTATCGCCCTCCCAAATTGAACAATTGTTAAAAATTCTTCGGAATGAGAAGTAGGCCTTTGCTTGGGAATGCACAGATATGAGAGGGATTCATCCTGATTTATGTACCCATGACATATATATAAGAGATGAATGTCGACATTTTTTCCAACCACAAAGAATAATGAACCCTTCTTTGAAAAACATTGTTAAGGAAGAACTGTAGAAGCTATTGGATGTTGGGTGTATTTATCCAATCTGTAATAGTCAATGGGTTTCTTGAATAGTCATTGCTCCAAAGAATAAATGAAAGTGGAGGATCTATTTCGATTATAAGGACTTAAATAAAGCAACCCAAAAGGATCATTTTCCCTTACCTTTCATCGACCAATTTCTCAATACACTAGATGGAAAGAAATTTTTTTCCTTTCTGGTCTAGTTTAGTGGATATAACCAGATCCAGATAGATATTGAGGATCAAGATAAGACCAATTTTACTTGCCCTTGGGGATCTTTTGCATACTTGGTCCTCTCGTTTGGACTTTGTAATGCACCTTATACCTTCCAATAGGCAATATTAGGAATCTTTTCTGATTTGATTAATGACAGTGTTGAAATTTATATGGATGATTTTACCCCATATGGTGATTCTTTTGAAGATGGTTTGGAAAATTTAGAAAAAATAGTTAAACAATGTATCCAGCTCATGTTTCTCTTAGCAGAGTAAAATGTCATATGATGATGGAAGAAGGGATCTTCATACGACATTTTATTTCACCTGTAGGAATATGGGTTCATCTTACTAAGGTCGAGGTAATTTTAAATTTTCCCACCCAAAGACATTGACAACGGTACGTAGGCTTATTTCTTATGCTGGGTATTATCAATGCCTTATAGATTTTTTTTTCTAAAATAGCATTTCCATTTTTCCAACTATTATCTAAGGGTGCATAATTTATGTGGACTGGTGCTTGTGAGGTATCTTTTTTAGGAATCATGAAAGTAATCCGTGAGGCTCCAATATTGTGTGGTAATGATTGGAAGCTTCCATTCCATATTTTTGTGGATGCTTCTCATACAATAGTTGGAGCAGTCTCGAGAAAGCAGGAAGATAAGAAACTGTATGTGATCTACTACATTGACAAGAATTTAACTCCCACTGAAATTAATTATATGGTAACTAAGAAGGAATTTTTGTTTGTCATTTATGTTGTTAACAAATTTCAACATTATATTATATAGTACCCCACCTTTGTGCATTTAGATCATTCAGCCATGACGTATCCGATGAGTAAACCTATAAATCTTGGGTGAATTAAGATGGTTATTATTGTTACAAGAATTTCATATCACTATTGTAGACATAGCAAGAAAATATAACGTGGTAGAATATTTTATATCTAGTGTGAATATTAATGATGAAGATACACCTGTACAAGATATTTTTCTTGATGAACATCTTTTTGCAATTTCTACTCAGACGCCTTGCTATATAGATGTTGCTAACTATCTTACTGCATGTAAGGTGCCTCATCTTTTTCCATATAAGAAACAATGAATAATTATCCAACAAAGTGCCCACTATACATCGATAGAAGGGTATCTCTTCTACACTAGACCACGTCAGAAAATCCGACATTGTGTAGGCAAGGATGAGATCTATGAAGTTCTAAAAGCTTCCCACGATGAACCCTACGAAGTGAATTTTGTTGATAAATGAATTCGTGATGAGGTGCTGCAAATGCAATAATATTGGCCCTCTCTATTCTGGGATACTAGAAAATATGTTTGATTGTGTAATAGCAACCAACGGATGGGTCAACCTGTTCGATCAAACAAAATTCCACTACAACCTCAACTAGTCCTTAAGCCCTTTGAGAAATGAGCTATTGATTTTGTTGGGCCATTTAATCCTCCTCCGCATCAGAAAGTTCATATCCTCATCTACACAGACTACATGAAAAAATGGGTGGAAGCCAAACTAGTTGCAAAAGCCACATAAAAACTACCTCAGACTTTTTATTTGAAGATTTTTTTTCTCGATATGGGCACCCTAGGGAAATCATTTCAAATGGAGGGTCATAGTTTATATCACATTCAATAGAAATTCTTATGGAAAAATATGAAATCAAACATGGGGTGACATCTCCATATCACCCTCAGGGGAATGGTCTGGTCAAAAGCACAAATAAAGTATTGGAAAATATTCTCACAAGGATTGTGGCTAACCATTGCCAGTATTGGGCTAAAGATCTTCTTAAATCACTTTGGGCATATAGAACTACATGACAAAATACAACTAGGTTTTCACCATATGAGTTTGTGTATTGAAAATCCCCTTTGTTTCTAGTGGAATTTGATGTTAAAACACTTATGACAACTCAGGAAGTAGGTTTGGATATTACTGCAACCTAGAAACATCGATTGAATCAGCTCAATGAGTTAGATGAAATCTGTTTGGTAGTTATATAGAACACTGCTACAATTTAGCACCAATGAACTAAGTGGCACGATAAATTTATTTAGAAAAAGGTGTTTCAAAAAGGTGACTGGGCATTACTCTATGATTCCTTGTTCAAGGATTTTAAAGGAAATCTCTCCTCATGATGGATGGGTCCATATGAGGTCAACATAGTGTTTGACAATGGAACTATTAAACTCATAACAATAGATAATGGACATACTCCTTTACTTGCAAACAAACATTGCCTCTAGTTGTATCACTGCTCGACCTCTAGGGAGCCCTTTATGAAACATTTTTCTGATGATTATTGTTTTGAAATCAATTGTGATTTTTCTGATACTTTGCTGGTGTTGTTACTCCACTGATGTTGATTCTCCACTAATGTTGTCACTCCATTGATGTTGATACTCCATTGGTGTTGATAATTCACCGATGTTGATACTTGACTAGTGTTGTTACTCCATCTATGCTAATAGTCCACTAGGGTAAGTTGTCAAGTATGTCCTCGAATGATTCCATGAATTTAATTGATAATTTATTAATGACATGACCAAACATGAGCAAGGAAAACCATACCTTAGTTGGGGGGAGATATACCATTTATCGTTATTATTGCAACTCATTTAAATCACCCAATCATACCATTAATATGGCATCATTACCCACTCGGACCATATCTTCACCTTTGTCCTTCACATATAGCCATGTTCATTGTAAATTGCATTATGTACAAAATACACATGCCAACATTAAAATGTAGTTATTTCTAATGTATTGGAATAATTACCATAATCATCAACATATTTACTATCGATTTTACTGTAACTCTTGCCTCATTCATTTCACCTTCACTCGTATTACAATAAATTTTATTGGCTATCTATCCCATTAATGCCTTGCCTCTAATATGAGTGCTGTTATAGAGTAACTGACATGAATACTGGGTGGCCAAGCCATTAGACATGAACTTGAAAGCACAAAGTAGGTTCAATGTCAATGGCGGTATGTAATATTTTCAAAAATGCAGGGTGGCGGACTTATTTCGACAGGTTACAAGGATTTGATGAAGGGGTGACAATTGGGTTTTTGCTAAATCTAGAAGGGAATAGCTCCAGGGTTCATCGACTGGAAATTCAAGTAACTAAGGAAGTTATTTCGATTGTTAGCAGGTTGCCACAGGATGGAAAATGTAGGTTTACCAAAAGAGCACCCATGGCAGTGTTTCCTGGCATATTCCAAAAGGGAGGGGAGAACGTGATGCAGAAAGGGAAGGGTTATCACCGAAAAACACTGCCACAGTCTTGGGTAGAGGTTGTGTAGTTATTAATGTGGTATATCACCTATGAAGGTCAGTTTTATACCATGTTTCAATATCATTTTAAGCTTTTATCCTGTCTCTGATTTCACTAGGTGCATTCGATAAATTTTTGGTCTTCCTTCTGAATAATCTACAAATGGTGGCCCAGTCTGTGTGTCGTTTGCGAAAGGCATTGGTCATACGTACAAATCATGGGCTTGTCAAATTACTATTAATTCACACCTTGTTACAGAGTCCCATGACTTGGCAGGAACTGGTTGAGATATTATAAGAAGAAGTCATAGCTATGATTCTTGTAAGGCTAGAAGAAGAACTTCTTGAAGAAAAAGTAATGGAGAAAATACTAGAGGACGTAGAGGGAAAAGGGGATGAAGAAAGGATAGACCATCAAGATGATTTAGGGAATGGGGGAGGACCTCAAGAGACTAAAATAAATGATGTTATTGAAATGGAAATTGAAGTTGTTACCCCTCGTTCTCCACTTATAGCATTTGTGCTAAGAGGAGAGAGAAAATTTTGTTCTCCAACCCACATAGTGAGAGAAAGAATCTTTCCTCCAAAATTAAAGTTTGTATGAGTGATTGCAGAAGGAGAAGAATATGCCATTAATATTGCATCATATGAACATGTATCAATGTAAGAACCAATGGAAGAAGGTGTTGTTGTTGACGCAGTTCCCCAAGAACCAGTATCAATGCCAGAGAAAATGGAGGAAGGAGTTGTGGTTGATACTGTGCCCACAAGAAATAGTGTCAGCCTCTAAACAAATTGAAAAGGAGATTGTTGTCAATGTTGTTCCATAAGAACCAATATCAATGCTAGGGAAAATGGAGGAAGGAATTGCGACTGATGCTACCCCACAAGAACCAGTGTCAGCCTCTTATCAAATGGAAGAAGAAATTATTGTCGATGTTGTTCCATAAGAACCAATATTGACATGAGAGAAAATGGAGGAAGGAGTTGTGGTAATACTGCCCCACAAGGATGAGTATCTACCTCTCAAAAAATGGAAGAGGTCACCATTGATACTACTCCTTAAGAACCCATATCAATTCCTCAGCAAATAGTAAAGAGGTTATGGCCGACACTTCTCCATAAGAACCAGTGTCGAATTCAAAATAAGTGGAGTAGGAAACTAATGCCGATTTTATTTCTCAAGAACTAATATTAGCCTAAGAATAATTGGAGGAAGAAATTGTTGTCAATATTGCTCCATAGGAACTACTACTACAGGCTTGTTAAGAAATAGAAGGAAATTCAGCAGTACCAAATTTTGCAGAAGGATGTGTTGATGCCACTCCATTAGTACTGACATCCGAACAAATAGAGCGAGTCATGGTAAAACATGAATTGGTTTATCAACTTGTTCATGATGCTCCTCAAGGACTGGTACCAACCCCAAGATAGATGGAGGAATTGTGGCAAAACAATAATTTTTTGGGGAAATTGCAAAAAGGAAAGCCCCCTTTTAGAGCCGATATCAATTGTTGTGCAAATAAAAGATTCAGTTGAATATGTAAACTACTAAACTAAGGAAACATGTGATGCGATTGTGGAAATAGGAAATAATGAGAAAAATTAATAATGGCCAAGCAGCCATAACCCCTCGAACAGGCAGGCCAGTTTTGGTGGGAGTACAGACAGAGGATAAGGAGATTTCATCAGCATCTACAAAAACCAAGATGCTCTTCAATCTTGAAGAAGCTCGATATATTCTTTTGGTAGTAGAGATCTAAAAATGGAAGGCCATTACTTTCAGTTTCGAACATGGATCAATTCCCATGGAGGCCCATTGGAAATAAATAAATGAGATTTGGGAGAATCTAGAAAGGATGGTTGTTTATTATATTACTCAAATTGAAAAGGATAAATAATAATAGGAAAAGTTGCAGAAGGAGATGAAAGTGCTTTAGGAACATGAACAATTATTGAAAACTAATAAGGATGAGATGTTTACCTTAATGCAACAAATAATGGCATGTAGGTCCCCTGCTAATTGTTATGCCATTTTCCTTCATAAACAATATATGTTTTCCTATCTCAAAAGTACTCACCAAGAGATAAGTCACAACATAGAATATCCCATGCAGTTTTTAAGGATTGTGAGATTTCACAATCATATTAACCAACATTATTATTCAACTAACGATAAATGGTACAAGAAAGGCTCAATGGAGCTAAATGAGGAACTTTTCCTATGCACATGTAACAAAAAAACTTTGATTGTATTTTTTTTATTAAGGTAAATTCTAGTCTTCTATAATCTCGTGTGATCTTTAACTCTTCGCCACAACCCTAATTGAAGATTTGGGCCCAATCTCCTACTCAGGTGCTATTGGATTAATTGTGTGAATATGCATGCATTTTAGTTATTTCAGTAATGTTTTGTATTTACTGCTCTTACTTTTCTATCCTATAATTCTGCTGAGATTTCAAGTTGTTCTTAATCTAGGTTGTTGTTACTAGTATTTGCTTGTTGTTTCTGAATCCATAGTATTGTTGGGCCTTATATTTTATGAATGCTCAATACTGATTAGGGAACTTATGGCCTACATAGGCTTTGCATGATAACCTCTTTAACTAATGTATATAACTAATGTATATAACTTGGAATCTTAATGAATAAAAATAAACAAAAGCGAAATAAAATTTCCTTTTTCCACTTGAGGTAGTCCTCCAACACCTTCACCATTCACAATCCAAAATCCATATTTAGAATTTTCTTCATTCGAAATTTCATCTTTAACTAATGGCTTGTGAGCTTCAAATTTTCACTTGGATGCCTTTGAAGTAAAATATGTTGGTTGTATCTTCAGTAATGCAACTGGACTATCCCTCTTTGGTAGCAACTCCTTAACATTATTTTCTTCTTTAATATATAACATAGCCAAGCAAGAGAACACATCAAATATTTCCTTTCCCAACTTCTAACTTGTCAAACCCCATGGATAGTACATGCTCCAACCAACTTAAGAAAAGGAATGGTAATCACTCAAAGTCATTACTAGAATAAAATCCCCACACATAACCAAAGAAATGATAAAAATTCTCTTGGAAACCTAAAATCTACAACTCAGAAAAGAAAGTAGTTATGATTATAAGAGGTTCAAGAAGTATAGAAAAGTACACAGTGATAAAATAACGATATAGGTTTATAAGATTTCTAACGATAGTAGCACAATTAGTTGTTCATAAAATAAAAAATGCATGGTTTTAGGTCCATAAGGTTCTAATGGTTGTGGCAAAGTAGTTGTTCTCATAAAATATTTCTATGTAGTTTTTTATTTAGGTGATTGTTATTTCGTTCTTGAAATATTTTCAATTTGAAACTATAGTTAATGTTTAGATAACATTTCTTAGACTAAAGGTAATTTGTCTTGGACTAAATATTGTAGGATACATTTAAATTGGTTACCAATTTAATTAAATTATTTAATGTTCTCAAAGAATTTTCTATTTCAATATTTAACACTCCAATCATTTTGAAACATGAACCGAGTTGAAGGAATGTTAAATATAGAAAACATGCATGCATATTCATTTATTACTTGTAACACTTACAGTTTCCCAGGTGATACATTTAGAACAATGTTCAGTGATTAACTCCATTGTTCTACATGTAATCAAACAACAACGTACTGATATTGCCTCTAATTACAATGCATTATTAAAACAACAAAAAATGTTATATACAAATGGATTCTAAAATTTGATTTTTTATTGAAACGTTTTCCATCCTTGATAATCATGACATATGAAAAGTATCTAGAGGACAAAAGAAATTTTACCTATAATGTTTGAGACTTTGATGTACAAGGAAATTTCATACTAGATAATTCAAAGGTTGTTTTGCATACAAAATGATGTACAACTCCATTGTTATTATATCTAGATAAACTCAGATACTGGGCCTTATTTTCAAATTTTGTATTGGATTCTTAAGCCGCTATAAGTCGTATCTACATAAACTCAGATATTGGTCCCTATGTTCACAATACTTTCTGTTACATTTGAAACCAACATTTCCACAATGGTTTCTGTTACTTTTGAAATAAAAATTTATTAACTATATAGTCTCATGGAATTCAATCGACTTATTTGAAAGAGCTTTCATATGTTATGTCTCCATTGAAAAATTCACTTTGTATGTTGGTATGTGTAAGTATTCGTAAGATTTATATCCTCAGCTTGTCCTAATCTCTTTCTCTCATGGTATGACCATAGGATAATGGGAAAATATTGGTTTTTTAAAGTTGTGATGAAGTGTTATAATTGTATATCTTGTCCATTCATAGCTTTGAAAATAACAATGTAGATGAAATTGCAAATAAATGACATCCAAGTGTTCTATCCCACACTTTATATCTTGGATTATTTGACCTAACGAGATGAATTTATATGACTATTACTTATATTTCTTTGGTCATTTAGGTATCCTCAACATTATTTTAATTGATCATTGTACGAGATAGTTCTTGCTTACTAGCTTATATTTTCAAAACAAATAGAATAACTTTGGATTAATGCTTACTCTTACCAAGAAAGAGACATAGATAGGTCTTACCGAGAATGGTACTCCAAAACCACAACTTTTTCCATTGTTTCCACTCTACCACTTATGCTTACCACCCACCTATTTACGAAAAATCCCAAATAGTTCCAACGAAGTAACACCACAAAGCCTTATATATGAATTTATCAACCTTTCATAACCCAATAATGATGGATATTCTATGATATTATCAACCTTGTAGAACATTGATGGGGATTTATCAATTCATTTCTGCACATCCAAAAAAACCCCTGTACTGGCACCCATGGAAAGATGTTATGTACACCAAGTAGTTTGTCCATATCAAAGTGTTTTCTTGTTTCCAAGTAGTTTGAAGAAGCTTTAGTGTGGCTAAGTACCTTGTAATCCTCAGCTAGTGATTCTTTATGATCAACATAAGGTCAACAAAATTTTATTTCCTTGTAATGATTATTGGTTCCCTTTTGAGGATCACATCTTTAGAAGTTCACTTCAAAGAGTTGTAGTCTTTTAATATGACTTTATTTTAGTAGTGGTTCTAGAATGTGCATACCTTCATATTGATTGTATATGAATCCAAGCTCAATTGTTGATACTTTAAAGAGAAGCATTAACACCAACCACAATAGTTTCATATGTGATTTCCCAAATGGAAACCCTATCTAATACAAATTTTTGTAGCATATGAGGAGGTCCAAAAATCCTATAAATATGAAATGTGTTATGTTACCCTATGAACTATTCATGAAGAGAAACTAAAAGGTTTGATCTACATGGTGGAATGATTGTTTTAAGACAACGAAACCAAACGTGTCAATAATCAGAACAATTAGAAAATTAAGGCATGAGCACACCTTACAGATAGTACTAGAACACGTTTTTGATTTTCCATTTTTTCCCCATTGAACCACTAATCATCTTCTCTAGTCCTTAGTGTACTACAATAACAATGATAAAGTGATTCCACTTTATTTACCTTAATTCCTTGCTTCAATATTCTATCCAATCAATCAGAGCTAAATTTCATCTTTATGTTTTGGAATTTGTTTTGGGGTGTTGTTGGAGCCAATATGGGGATTCACGGATCTAGTATAATTGAAATTAGTCCACTATCATGCATTCCATTTGATTTATTTTTGCATCCTTGGGAGAGTTAATATGTTGACAAGTTAGCTAACATTTCCTTAGAAACCGTAGCAGCTAGTTGCGAGATGGACAATGTCAGAACAAGGAGGTTTTGTGAACCATCGACTTGGTTTTGTAGACTATTATATTTTATGCATTCTAATTAAAAAAGTTAATGTCTTTCTGTATTCAGATCTATCAATCTCGGTGTGCTCCAATAATGGAGATTTGTCCTTCAGGTGTTCTTCTCTTATACTGTTCTTTATTGTAGCTACATGATTCAAGAATAGTTTAAGTAGATCTGATCCTCTAAGAAAAATAGCTTGGTCTCTTTGCCAGATTCACTAGGACTTCTACAAATATTAAAATTATTCAAAGTTTCGGGAACCAATACATGTAATACTTGATGTTAGTTATGGAATCAATTTGATCCTAGCTACAACTAGTTGATCTATTTTCCAACCAACTTCAGTAACTATAGGTTTGAACAAGATTTTAAGTAAATCTCATTCACTAGAAAAAATATCTCCCCCCAAACTAAATGCTCATTGAAGATAGGGACTTTTAACCTACATCCCTCCTTGTATTACAATAATAAGATTAAGATATCGAACAAACATAAGTAAAACACACAATTATTATAACTACTTACACTACTTCATATGTTATTACGAAACTAGATTTTTGATGGTCATAGGAATATTTACTACTCTACCACATTTTGGTAGTTGTGACATATTTGTTTACATAGCTTTTCGGGTGTTCAACCCATTATGGGTATGTGTTAAAGCTATCATTGAAAATGAAGTACTATATCAATGTTCCGGAGAATACTCATGATGTATGGGTAAATGATACAAAGATAAAATAATGGATAACACATGTTGTCAATGTCATGCCATTGTCAATTATAATTAACAATCAAATTAGAAGCACTATCTTTTCAGGTTCTGTTAGTATCATGCCATGACACATTAACAAAAATCTCAATAACATATGCATCAATATCATCGCATGCCATATTCAAATAATTGTCAGTAACATCAGAAGTTCATCATCACAATGTATACAACATAAGCAACACCAAATCCTTAGTAACATCACAGATTAGTCATCAAAATGTATATATGATAAGGAACATCAATCCTCAATCTTAATGAATGTCATATAATTCAACATAATCTATAATAACAATCAAAATCATAACACATCAAACTCCACAACAAGAAAATATATATTATTGATTTAAAAACACTAACATTTATACAATTGAAAAATGAAGGGAGATAATTATGTTTGAATAACTTCTCCATAACCTATTAACAATAAATATAGGTAAAACTATGAAATAATTCTAACTAATAATATACAATGTGATATTGAAGGATTAGTTGAAATTTTCCTCTTAATCTAAAGGGACATCTGTCATGGTAATAAAATTATGAACTTTTAAAACTTTTCACGTTCCAATGCCTTGGTAAAACCATTTGCAATTTTCTCTAATGTAAAGTAATGTATCAGATGAATGGTTTTGGCATCTACATGATATCAAATGAATTTATATTTTGTGTTCATATGTTTGGGCTTCTCAAGGAATCTAGGATCCTTGGCCAATTGAAATGCAAAAGTGTTGTCAAAAAAGAGAGGAGTTGAGGTCTTTTATTTCACCTGCAAATCTTCAAGTCTTTTCTGAAGTGAAATGATTAATTTTGTAGCTTGAGTTGGAAAAAAATATTTTACTTCAATGGTAGAATCAACGGTTACATAATTATTTTGTGATCTCTATGTAAGAACTGTTGATCCAAGAGTCATAAAATAACCATAAGTACACATACAATTCTCTATATCACCATCAAAATCAGCACTGGAATAACTAGTGAGATCGAACTCTGAAATTTTGGAATATTCGATGAAATTTGACTGAGATCCTTTCAAATATTTGATTACTAATTTTGTTGTGACCGAATTACCTTCACATGGATGATACATAAACCTAAAAAGTGTTCTTACAACAAAAGTAATGTCACTACCAGTCATAGCAAGATAAATCAAACTTCCAACCAGTTGTTTGTACTTTGTTGGATATTCAAATCGGTTTCCTTCATTTTAAGTAAACTTTAGATTCTGCTCGATTGGAGTAGAAACAAGATTACAATCCTACATTCCAAATTTACTAAATAACTGTACAACATATTTTTTCTGAGAAATAAAAATATGTTGATGTTTTTGATCAACTTCAATTGCTAAATAATAGTAAATTAAAATAAAACATTTCATATCAAAAAACTTTTGTAGCTCTTTTTTAATAGATTCTATATAATTGATTATTCTATGTGATCATAAAATCGTGAATATAGACCAAAGGATATACAATTAATCTTCCAATTTTCTTGTCAAATAAATTTGCATCATCTAGATAAAAATGCTTTTAATGTAGCATGAGAAGATGCTCAGTTAATTTTTCATACCATGCTCAGCGTGATTGTTTCAAACCATACAATGATTTCACTGATTTGTATACCTTCTTCTCTTTTCCTTTAATAGAAGAACCCTCTAGTTGAATCATGTAGACATCCATTTAATAAGGCAGTTTTAACATCCATATGTTCTATTTTCCATCCTTTCTGAGTTGCGAGAGAAAATAAACTTCAAATAGTTCCCCATTTAGCTGTGGGAGCAATTTTTTTTGCATAATCAACAACTTCTTTCGGTGGGTACCCATTTGCTATAAGTCTTTCTCTGTACTTGTCAAGTGAACCATATGCCTTGCACTTAATTTTATAAACCCACTTATAACCAATGGTTCTGATGCCAACAAGAGGATCCACCAACCTATAACCTTCATTTCTAATGAGAGCATCATGCTCCCTTTGCATTGCATATTTCCATTGATTACAACTAGAAACTTCTTGAAATGTAGTAGGTTCATTAACAATAGAAAAATTAAATTCACAATCATAAGAACCACGAGAATTTTTACGTGAAATTGAAGTAAAATTTACTTCCTTTCCTTTATTATGTTGACTGGAACTTAACGTATCAAATTCATCATACATTTTTGGGAATGTCCTGGTCCATGTTGATATTCATAGTGAATGATGTGGTGGTTATTCATCTTGAAGAACGGGCTCCTCAAGAGTAGTTCATTTCGTGTTGAATATCGAAAAGGTATTGAAAGAAAATCTATAGATTAATCTAGAATTTGAATTCCCCCTTCATGATGTGGAAGGCCGTTATCAGATTCATAATAAAATTTCTTATAAGTGAATTTATCCAAACGATTGAGTTATTTACCAACAGTGGAGGAAACTTTAGCAGATTTAAGAAAAAATACATCTCGTGAAATAAATAAATTTCTTTTTCTCCTCATCATATAACCTGTAAGCTTTGAAAGTAGTAAAATATTCCAAGAAAAGACATTTGTGACTCCTAACGCCCAATTTGTTTGATTGATGTTTAGGAATCAATGCATAGCATAGAGAACCAAAAAATGTAAAATGTTGAACAGCAGGAAGACAATTATATCACATTTCATAAGGAGAATTATTATTGATGATAAAGGAAGGATAACTATTACAAATATAGGTTGCAAAAGGAAATGATTCTCCCCAAAACATTAAATTAACGTTCTTAAAAAATATCATTGATCTCACTATATATAGAAATGTTTTATTCATATGTTCCACAACACCATTATGTTGTAGATTATAAGGAATTATAGTTTGATGTTTGATATCTCTGTCTTGAAAATACTTTTTAGAATCATGATATGTCTATTCACTAGCATTATCAGATCATAGAGTGCCAATGTTAAGTTGATTTTCATTTTTAATCCATAAATGAAAATTTTTAAAAGTTTAAAAAACATGTGGTTTCTCTTTGAACAGATAAACCCAACACATACTCAAGTAGTCATCAAGAAAAGTCAACATATATTTATTACCATTGGCAGATGAAATAGGCATTGGCCCACAAATAAGAATGTATGAGACCTAGCATCCTCGAAGCGCTATAAGTAGAATTATGAAAAGGCTACTTACGATGACTAACTAAAATACAAGCATCACATACTGTAAGTTTTCTTGGAATTGTAAGAATCCCCTTAATTCCTTTTTGTTTCATAATCACGATACTAACATAATTTATATGACCAAAATTATCATTCCACAACAAAGTCAAAGACAAAGTATCACCCTCTGGAGTAAAATGACCATAATTGAATGTATAAGATGATGTGCCTTTGAGCTTCAAATGCTTGTCTTCTTCAATACTAGTCATAACAATCACATTATTAGATTCTTTATGGATTTCAATTATACCATTAACTATATGTATATAATTTCCTTGCTACCTGATGTGTATGAGAGACATCAAATTTATTTGAAATTGAGGAATTAAAAGAACATGATATAAAATATAATCAACAAGTCCTCGTATTTTCGGCCAAATTGATCTAATTCATAAAGTCTTTATTTGTGATTTATCAACAAAATAAATTATGCCATCAATATTATCATTGAATGTTTCAAAAAAATATCTTTTGAATTTTATATGAAAAGTGCCTCCGATGTCTAATATCCAAGTTTCTTGCCAATCAGATAAACTAGTGCTAAAGACATCATTTATGCTAAAATTACAATGTGAAAGAATGTACTGGGTAGGTTCAGGTTGTTTTTGTTGACACCTAATCTGAAACGGATGGGTGAGCTGGACAGTGATCCAGAAGATGAACTGATCCGTTTTATTTATGTATATAAATGTATATTACCTAATGAATAATGCAATCAGTTTCTCTCGCTCATTTATTCTGGAGTTACCCTGGCCTGACATGGTATCAAAGCACAGGTCCCAGTAATAGTTGTAACTCCTGCCTGAGAGCTGCTCAGTCTCTGACATCCCTGGAATACCTGGAGCCTGCCACTGCCTTCATTAAAACGCCTGGTGTGACATGAATTTGACATGGTAACGTATGACTGTTTTTAATCCGCGTGAACAATTTTTAAGGTATGAACAGTTTTTAACGTATGACTGTTTCCTACCCTACCCATCCGTCCCTGCCCTTCACCAGTTATGAAGATTTTTTCCGCCTGAACTTTTCGGATTTCAAACTTGTAGCATTTTCTATGGTTTATCAGTCTCAGTCTTATAAAACATATAGATGTTTTATCCTTGAATCCTCGCCTTTCCTACGTGCTGGCTGTGCAGCACCGCCTTGACTTTTTATCCTTGAATCCTCGCCTTTCCTGCGTGCTGGCTGTGGAGCACCGCCTTGAACCACCGATTGTTCCTCTGTCCGATTGCAAACCTTTGCAAACCGATTGCTCCACTGTCCGATTGCAAACCGTTGCCAACGGTGCAGGTGCGGTGAGCGTGGATTGTTCCACTGTCCGATTGCAAACGGTGCTGGTGTTGGTGCGTTTGCCGTTCTGGAGATACCGCTGTGAGGGTGCTGGTGGGTTTGCCATTGTGGAATTGCCAACGGTGTGGTGCCAAACGGTGTGGTCGCTGGTGATATAAAACAGTGTTTTAATTAAAAAAAATCGATGGTGATGTAAACAGTTTTTTTAAAAATCGATTGTGATGAAAAAAACAGTTTTTAAAAGTCGATGGTGTAATAAAACAGTTTTTTGAAATCGATGGTCTGAAGATTGTTGAAAGAAAGACGCCCATTTGTAAAATGTATAATACAGTGATTGTATTGAGGATTGATGGTGTGAAGATTGTTGAAGAAGGATGCCCATTTGTAAAACGCATAATACAGTGATTGTATTGGTTAAGAAGATTGATGATTTCATTTTATTTGCATTCATGACTATTGTATGAAGTCCAATGATACATATAGAAGAACTTTGAATATTGGTGTTATATATATCTCTGACAACAATATATTACAGTGAAGCGCTCTTTTCCAGTAGCAGAACTTTGAATATTGGGGTTATATATTACAGTGAAACGCTCTTTTGCAGTGATATATGTAGCAGAATTTAATGATTTTCTCTCCATAGAAAAATCAATTTTTTAAAAGCAGCGGAAGTTTTTTAAGAGTATTTTTTTCATCAGAAGTATATATCAGCAAAAGTTTTTTTTTATATATATCAGCAGAAGTAACCTTTACAGAATGCATTCAATCATCTCTATGATAGGAATAGTTCTCACTGGCAAGGAGAACTATCCTGACTGGTCCCGGATGGTACAGCACACCCTCATTTTCAATGAGCTGTGGAAAGGAGTGTGTGTCGGAGAAGGAGACAGTGACCCGGAAAAGCCTACATTAGACAAAGAGCTTGCCATCTAGGAAAACAAGAACAGCAAAGCGTATGCATTAATAGCAGCATCTGTAAATAAGGAGGTGAGTCGTCACCTTACAACATGTTCAACTGCCTTTGAAGCTTTACAAAAACTGAAAGAGCTCTATGACTCACATTTTTCACTTGAAGTCGTGCAACTTATGATCAAACTCTTCACTCTTGAACTGCAAAATAATGACCCTCTTGCTCTTGCATCTAAAATAAAATCTATAGTGCATGATATCAATTCTACTAAAGTTCAGCTAGATATATCTCTTATTGCTTTTCTGAAGGCACTATATCCTACATACTCAAATTATCTTGAGCCTTTGCAAGCAAATGGAAATCTTAAGGATATAACCTTTGAATCTCTTGTGAAAAAGTTTGTTGAAAGGGAAAAAGCCTTTGGAAAGAAAACAGTCCCTGAATCTTCTGAAGAAACTGTATGCATGGCTAATAAAGAAAAATATCCTGCTCAAGATTCTACAAGAGGAAGAGGTGGACGAAGAGGAAGAGGGAGATACTTCAGAGGCAAGGGGGGCAGACATCCTCAAGGAGAAAAGGCAGATTTACATTGTATTCGCTGCAAAAGAAATGGATCACATGATGCCTCTACATGCAAGCTACCATGGGACAAAATTGAGCAGAGAAGAAACCAACAGAAAGGTAAAACTGATGATACAGACAAAGGTAAAGCACCTGAATCCGCTCACTATATTGAGGCACAATGTAACATTGGAGTAAATGAAGATTTGTTTAACACTTCACTTGCTTCCTGGAAAAATGATTGGCTGCTTGATTCAAGAGCAACCTGTCACATGACTCATAGAAAAGACTTTTTTGAAGATTTCACTGACAATGTTGATGGAGTAGTTTACTTTGCAGATCAGTCAAAAATCAAGCCATCAGGGCTTGGCACAATCAGGATTAAACTGCCTAGTCTCTCAGACTTTCTTCTTGATCATGTTTTATATCTCCCATAGCTCAAGAGAAACTTGTTGTCCTTGGTCCACATCCGCCAGCAAGGTCACTCCATTCATATGTTTGATGGCAAGCTTGAGGTGAGAAAAAATCAT
Source organism: Pinus taeda (assembly GCA_000404065.3). Classification (NCBI taxonomy): domain Eukaryota; kingdom Viridiplantae; phylum Streptophyta; class Pinopsida; order Pinales; family Pinaceae; genus Pinus; species Pinus taeda. The sequence continues at coordinate 237,968 of APFE031400531.1, forward strand.
CTGATCACTCACTTGTCATGAGGGGAATATAAGAAGAAAGACTTTTCAAACTGCAAGGAACATCTGCTCATGCACAACATTTCTCATATATTTCTCATCATGAAGAAGGTACACTTCCATCAAGTTTATTATGGCATGCTAGATTGGACATTTAAACTATGAAAGTCTCCGTTTATTGAAGAAAAATGGTGTTGCTGGTTTGCTTACAATTCCTAGAAAACTTAAGCAATGTGATGCTTGCATTCTAGGAAAGCATAGAAAACAGTCATTCATGACTCACATTCAAGAGCACATAGGAAGCTTGAACTTATTCATTCAGATTTATGTGGTCCAATGCCTGTTCCTTCTGCAAATGGAAATAAATATATCATGACATTTATTTATGACTACACCAGAATGTGTTGGGTTTATTTATTGAAGAACAAATCTGATGCTTTCCTAACATTCAAGAATTTTCATAAATGGATTGAAAATGATGCACAATCTCATATTGGGTCTATCCGCACTGATAATGGAAAAGAATATACACAAATGAATTTGAACAATATCTTCACCAACATGGGATTAAACATCAAACAACTGTGCCTTATAATCCCCAACAGAATGGTGTAGCTGAAAGAATGAACAGAACAATTTTGAATATGGTACGATCGATGCTTTTTTTCAAAAATATAAAGATAATGTTTTGGGCTGATGTTGTTCTATGTGCTGCTATATAAAGAATAGATGTCCATCTAGTGCTATAAGAAACAAGACTCCTTATGTTATGAATTGTGGTATGGACATGTTCCTTCGGTAAAACATCTTAGGGTCTTTGGTTCCACCTGTTATGCTTTGATACCAAAGGTACATAGAAACAAACTTGGTGCTAGAAGTCGTAAGTGTATCTTTCTGGGGTATTTAAACACCTCCAAAGCATACTGCCTCTATGATGAAGTAAATAAAAAGTTTGTTGTATCTAGAGATGTAATTTTTCTTGAATCATCCAAATCTGACAATGTTGTTGAGCGGCAACTTGATCGCTTGGATAGATTCGCAAAAACGAAATCATTTCAAAAATTTGATAATCAGATTCCACATCTTGAAGGGGGGATTCCTATACTAGATCAACATGTGTAATCTTCTTCTGAAGAATACTCTCCCCCGACTGAAACTCCAACAACGGATGATGCTTTAAGTGATGTAATTGATAGAATTGGGAGACTCAATCTTGATTCACTCCCAACTAAATCAACAGAGCGCCTGGACCATCTCAAAAAGGTCCCCCAAAGTGGCTGACAAAGACACTTGAAAGTGTTCATCCTGATGAAATTGGAAAAATAGGAACCACAAATGCAAACCGACAAAATGGAGGTGGTGTAGATGACTCTAATTCACCTGTTGATATGGATGTTTCTTATGATTGTGAATTGAACTTGTCTACAGATTTTGAACCAACTTCCTTTAAAGAAGTTGCTTCTCATGATGAATGGAAAGAAGCAATGCAAAAGGAGGATGATGCCCTCATAAAGAACGACACTTGGAAGCTGGTTGATCCTCCATTTGGAACCAAACCGATTGGCTGGAAGTGGGTCTACAAGAACAGGTACAAAGATGATGGCTCACTTGACAAGCACAAATCTAGGCTTGTGGAAAATGGTTTTGCACAGAAGGAAGGGGTCGATTATGAGGAAAATTTTGCCCCCACAGCAAAATGGGCCACCATCCAGACACTCTTTGCACTAGCAGCTCAGAATGGTTGGAAATTCCATCAAATGGATGTAAAAATTGCCTTCTTAAATGGAGATCTAAAAGAAAATGTTTTTATGTCCCAGCCTGAAGGATTTACTGTGAAAGGACATGAACATAAAGTATGCAAACTTGTGAAGTCCTTGTATGGCCTCAAACAAGCACCACGAGCCTGGTATGAAAAACTAACTGAGCATCTTCTGAAACTCACTTCAATCATTTTGATCTTGATGATGCAATTTTATTTGTCAAGAAAGTTGGCAAAACAGTTGTATATCTTGTGGTATATGTAGATGATCTTTTAATGACAGGGAACAATGAAAGTTATATTGCATCCATAAAGGAAGAATTAGGAAAAATCTTTGAAATGACTGATTTGGGCTATGTTCATTACTATCTTGGCATTGAAGTAACCCAACATTCAAAATCCATATTTCTTTCTCAAAAGAAATACATTGGAGATTTGTTAAACAGATTTGGCATGATAGAATGCAATCCTATTTCTACTCCAATGGAACAAAACTTGAGGCTTACATCTATTGAAGGAAAAGAATTTGAGGATGCAACAAAGTACAGACAGCTTATAGGAAGTCTCATCGATCTCACTACTACTAGACCAGACATTTCATTTGTTGTTGGAATCCTCTCCAGGTTTATGCAAAAGCCTTGTGAGGGACATTGGTCTGTTGCAAAAAGAGTTCTAAGGTACTTGAAGGGAACTCAAGACCTCGGAATCAAGTATACACAGGTAGAAGACTTTAGCTTGATTGGATACTCTGATTCAGACTTCGATGGAGACAAAGAAACTGGAGTATCTACTTCAGGATATGCTATGAGTCTTGGATTAGGAGCTGTCTCTTGGAGATCACGCAAACAATCAGTTCCAGCAGATTCCACAATAGAAGCAGAATACGTGGCAGCAGCTGAAGCAACGAAAGAAATTGTGTGGCTCAGAAAAATTCTTGAAGATTTGCAGGTAAAACAAGTACAATGAACTCCACTCATGATTGACAACACCTCTGCAATAAAGTTGGCCAAGAACCCAAAGTTCCATGATCGTACAAAGCACATCAATACTAATATCACTCTGATCCGACATCATGTTGAGGCCAAAACAATCCATCTCCGTCATTGTTCCACAAATGAGCAAATTGCAGACATCTTCACCAAAGCACTTGGAAGAGAAAAGCTTGAAAGATTCAGAACGATGCTTGGACTCACCAACATCCCTTCAGATTAAGGGGGGGAATGTTGACACCTAATCCGAAACGGATGGGTGAACTGGACAATCATCCAGAAGATGAACTGATCCGTTTTATTTATGTATATAAATGTATATTACCTAATGAATAATGCAATCAGTTTCTCTCGCTCATTTATTCTGGAGTTACCCTGGCCTAATAGTTTTCCTATTTTTGGAGGTTGTTGTTATTTATTTTCACTAAATTTATCTTTATGCTCACTAATCTTTTCCAAGGAATTCGACAATTAGGGAGATTACGACCAAGTTTACCACACCTATAATACTTAACAAATTGTTTATCATTTTGAAAATTATTTTGTTTCCTTTCTCCTTGTTGATTATCACACCCGTACCTCTAAAATTGTCCTTACCATGACCACTACTTCTTTTACCATTTCTAGAAGACTCTCCTTGAGACTTCTCCTCTCTCTATGCAAGACACAAAGTCTGAACATTGGGATTAGGAATTGACTCCTTCTTCCCAAAGGATTTTTCTCTTTCTGCAATTTTCTCTACATGTTTATCAAATGTTATTTACTCCATTTGTTCACTAGCTTGAATATATTCTGAGTAGTGTGAATACGTAGGGCATATGGATTTAATAAATTCAATGTGTTACGGATCAACTTTCACACCTGTGAAATCAATATAATGGTGAATGGATCTAATGTTTCGAGCCTAACTCATTGGCTCATTGTCTTTCAATTCTAGATTAAAAAATTTCATCAGTGATTGTACGATTTCTATCTCTGAATGGAAATCAAAAAGTTCTTTTAAGTTCTTTAGTGCTTCAAATGTTTTAGTGATAGAATGAATATGTTGACTTACTCTTTTGTTACAGAAGCAAAAATTAAAGCATATACCTTCCTATATTTAGTCTTCCAAATTGTATGTTGTTTCTCTTCTTCAAGGTGTTCTGATTCAGTATCACCCTTTCCTTCACAAATATGTTTCCACAAACCATTAAAAATAAGAGTATTTTTAAATTTTTGAAACCATTCATGGTGATTATCCTTTCCACTTAGAACAATACCTACTAAGGACATTAATGGATTCATATTTGCAAAAATTTTTAACAACCACACTATACTTCTTCATGGATTGTGAAAAAAAACCTTCGGAATCTTTGAGCACTCCCCAAAGGACAATTCGATGCGTGTGACACCTATATGTGCAGTCAGTTATTAAGATCCATTATGTAGATGATGTGGATGAAATTCTAAGTGTGGTGGAAGATGTGTGTACAAAAATGGGAAGGTTGTATGATGAATCAACAAACCTAGTGGCAATATGCAGGTTGACGTGGATTCAAATAAAAAAACAAATGAAAATCTCCAAAAACACCAATAACAAACACACTGAAAGATAAACGAACTGGTGGTGCGGTCTCAAACAATTGAACTAGAAGTGGGGCTTAGTGAACAACAAAAAAATTGTTATGTGGTGTCAACAGTCAACAAAAAATACATAAATAGACTACAAGTCTCAGAGAATGGTGGGTTTCCAGAAACCACAAACCAGTTTGTGACACCCCCTTGGGTGGTTTTTGCAGTTGTCAGTACAGGGTGTTGCAATCAACGTGGGATGTTGATGATGTAATGTCATGGATTCTGAAATGGTTCTTTTCCATCCCCCATGTCTCTTAACAATCATGAAATTTACCCTGTAGTAATATCGTTAAGATCTAAAACTTATGCACACTTCAACACCCGCAATTTCACTCTTGCAAACTCTACCATGATTTCACCTCTGGACCGACCACCGTTAATTTTTTCACAAACCATAACCTCTGCATCAAATCTCATCAATACAAAATATGGAGTTTAGAAATTCACTTATTCTCTGATACCACTAGGAGAAGCTCATGAATAAACTTCACAACATAAAAAAATATATTATTGATTTAAGAACACTAATATTTTCACAATTCAAAATTGAAGAGAGACAATTATGTCTGAATAACTTCTCTCTAGCTTATTAACGTGAAATATAGATAACTAGCATTTGCACCAGATGTTGCAAAGAAAACACCGGAAGGCATAAAGTGCAGAAATCCATTATCCATGTAGTGTGTGCATTATTCAACAAGGTGGATCTCTCTAAATTTGTTGCAAACATTTATGTTGTTGCATTGCTAATTTATTTAGGGTCTAGTACTACCTCCTCTTCTTGGAATATTAAATTTCTTATCACCCCATGATGACAATCCCTCTAATTATTGGCATCAAAAAAATTTCCACTTTAGTGGGTTTACCTTCAACCTAAAGAAACATGAATTTGAGTCACTCAATTAAAAAAAAAATTGCTAAATTGCTATTTATCAGGTTTTGAGTAAAAACAATTAATAACTCATATTTACAACCCTTCAAATATTTACAACCTTTTAAGTCTTGTATTTATAACTCATATTTATAACCCTTTAAAATGAAACTAACTATCTATATTTTTATGAATGATAAAAAGAATCTTCTTTATAAAACTGACACTCACATGCTACTCCTATATATTTATCTTATATTTAATATTTAGTGTCCATCAATTGAATGACAAGATGAAAGCTCAACTTAATTGCACCTTTAAAAGGTGACTTAAAAGTTTAATTGGTAATTATTTATTCAGTAATTGTACATTGTTAATTGCAATTTCTCTTGAAAACCAATGTTTATATCAAAATTTTAAAAATTAACACTCACTTCTCCCGTAGTCTGGTGTTTCTCTATTTGATCGTGGTACTCAAGATTGCCTTTCCCCGAAAGTATCCAACGTGAAGATGATATCTTATGTGTTTCCGCTTTCTCAGTAGGTTCATGTGATTATTATTATTTTTGCTGTTAATGTCTATGTTTTTTTTATGCCCATCCATTATTTATTATCTAAACATTGATGTTTGAAAATCTGTAAGTGGCTAGTGTGGAAATTGCAAGGTATGTTGAGAATCTGGTTATACAGTAAGCTTAGATTCATTCTTGAGTCATTATCTTTACCATCTCAGGTAGAAGAAGAAAATCCTATTGAATTGAAAAAGAGGCATAAAAAGTATTTGGATCCATGGGTCTTTTTTTTTGCATCATGTAGCAAGATCACATGGTTAATTTATTATGCCACATGAAGAATTAGCCTTTGCCAATATTTAGGCTTATAACTAGGTGATTTTTTCTACTAATATTCTTATACCAATTACCAAGATAATTCTCTTTTAAATTAAAAAGCAAGCATCATTTTTTAGTGTTTCAACTTCATTTATAAAGAGTTTAGTACTGATAATTAGTAGATTATATGAAATTTTGAAAATCGCACTAATATATTATTGTTATAAGGCTCTACACTCCCAATGGAACTCATATAGTGAGTGGATAAAGAAATGATAAGTTTTTAAAATGGTGAGGATCTATGATGCGCAAAAGGCGATGCTTGTCATCAACAAAGTTTTGACCCCATGCTGAAAAATCCTTATCTAAAGGCGGCTTCCCAGTAAGAATCGCTAGAAAAAAAACCCCAAAGGAATAAACATCCCACTTTTGGTTGGGTTTGAGAGTTTTCAATGCCTCTGGGGCCTGGTAAGGAGATACAAAGTTCTTAGATGTGCCTAAACTGCCCAGGAGATCAGGTGTTGTTTGCAGGCTATCGCAGGAGCCAGTGGAGCGTTTTCTCCCTGAAAATATACCTTCAAGGTTCCTTAGGTGGATAGCAAAGCTACTATACTTGACATTGGCATTGTTCAGTAGCTTTTCTAGCCCAAAATTTGTTATGTATGGCCCCATGTCAAAGCGTGGAAGGATGTTGCTTGGCTTAATATTTTCATGAACAAACTTCCTTTCATGTAAATAAGCTAGGCCTCTGGCTACTCCCTTTGCAATTTTAATCCTAGCCAACCATGGCAGATAAAAGGGAGAGTTTAATGACCTTCCTACAAGATTGGAGAGATATAGTGTTAGTCAATGTTAATGTGAAAGGATCTGAAAAGGATAAGCTGAACAACAGAACATACTGCAAAAACAACAAAGGTAGAGGACCCGTCCCCTGGAATTTTCTGGCATTCCAATTTCATAAGAGTGAATTCCTCTCCTTTCTTGCTTTGGCCTGCCTGGCCATGTCGAATAGTCGGCTTCTTGATCTTCTCATTTTTGAGCTTGCGCTTCAGAAGTTCTGCCAAGGGCACCATCGGATATTTCCTCCCGTACACAACCCCATTTCCATTCCCGTTCGCCTGCTTCATCTTCACTGGCATCATCTTCTCCCCCTCCTCCCTAAATTGCAAGCATCATAGGGCCGCCACGCATACCGACTCAAAAAATAAAGTTATGATGTAACACAATATCCCAACACTGTAATGTAATTATTTGAGTCATTATGATGTGTTAAGTCTCCAAACTGAAGTAATTAATGCAATCATCAATAAAATATGGCTTACCAGGAATATGGTATAATGGATCTGTTCAATATATAACAGTGGAAACATTCCATAGAAACTGATATAAATACTGCAGCCAATTGTTCTCCAGCTAAGAAAGAAGATGTTATGTAGAATAAGATACAAATACAAGCACAATGTCACTTGTCTTATTTCATGGTCTTCCTAAGAAGGCTTATGAACGAAGCTGTGTAGCGTTCTCATGGTTTTGATAAATTATCATTTGTTGCTGAGAGAACATGTATATATAAATATTCTAACCTGAAAAAAGAGAAGTTTCTTCTTTGCATATGGAAACTATAGCTAAACCAATAAATCTAATTTTCAATATTGATTTGCATCAATTTCTTTTGGTCCAACCAGCAATTAAAATCCATCCCCTGCCACTGCAACAATAATACAACATATATCACCTTCCCATTAAAACTGAGAATGAGCTGCAAGTAAACTATGAGAATGCGGATGCCTCATAAGCATGGAGTTAAGTTTGATCCCTGAGCTTTGCTACAATCCTCAAATGTAGAAATATTGAAATTTTTAAGAAGACTCTAGCCATTTCATAAGTAGCTGAGTTGACAGCAGAGTTTGTCTGTTGCTAAGTCCCAATCATAGAGGTGTCTATATGAGTTATGTCAATGTCTAAGTAGAGCTGTTGAATATGGAATGTGGGTGTACGTCCTCATCTCTATCCAACTTATGTCAAAGCAAGGATGCTACATAGGAAGAAATAATTAGTTAATCGGTTGTGGATGATGGCATTTTTTTGTAAAAAATGCAATACCTCCTTCATTGATGGTCTCTTTTGAGGGGAAGCAGAAGCACAATTCAATGCAATCCCCGCAGACACTGTGATTTCTTCCCTTCCTTCAACCTTTGGTCGAAGAGTAGGATCTATGGTGTGCAAAAGGCGATGCTTGTCATCGATAAAGTTTTGACCCCATGCTACAAAATCCTTATCTGGAGGTGGCTTCCCAGTAAAAATCTCCAGAAAAATAACCCCAAAGGAATAAAAAACCTCCAACTTTCACTTCCCTTCATTTTCTTATTCTTGGTGTTTGTATCCTTCAGAAAATATAGAAAAGACTTTCAAGGTCTACAGTTTCATACACGGCCATTCTAAAAGGCATGGACAAATCAACCTTACTGGTGATGACTTCAATTTCAGGGACTTGTGCAATTACCAAGCCAGTGGGATACTTTTGAATAATCCTGGAGACTATTTGGAATAATAGCAAATGAAAATTCACTATAATATCAAATGCCACCAAGGTTAGTTGATAACAATCTAGCAGAGATAGCCCCAAGGATTAGCTTGGTTAGAAGATGCTTTATTGCAAACACTTAAGGAGGTCTCAGGATCAAATTTCATTGAATATCTAGTGGTTACCAGCAATAGCTAAATAGGGGAAAAGTGTGGAATCCATAAGGAACTCATTATATGCAGGCTTGTGATTACCAATAGTAGCTAAACAGGGGAGATTGTGGAATACATAAGAAACTCATAATATGCAAGTGATTGAAGGGATATCCTTGTTAAAAATAAATAAAAAACAACCCTGCAGAAATGAATTGAACAAGATTTCGTGCAAATATACATGAAATGGAAAAAAGAGAACAAGAGAACCCACCATAATAGGCATTTGCCAAGCTTCCATGTGGAATGTAGTCATAAACCAGCAGTTTTTTCTCTATACCCCAATAGAAAGCTCGGAGGCGAACAATGTTGGGATGTTTAACCCTACCGATTGCTTTAGCTTCTACTTCAAAATCCTTGTACCTTTCCAAACCACCATCACCAAGTCACCTTACTGCAAAAGTTAGCCCATCTTCCAGAACTACCTTAAACAATATAGTATAACCACTGGCACCCAATATATATGCAGAGGCTTTGAGTAGCTTATCTAATTCCATGTCAAGATCTCCATTTAATGTCACAAAAGTTCCTTGCTGTTGATCTCCATTGTCCGAGACACTTCCATCTGAGCTCTCATCAACTTTTTTAAGGCAGAGCCATCCAACTCTACCCGAACTGGAAGAACAGTCTCCATTATTGTCCAACTGAATATGCCTGGTATTAGGCCCATGGCAGACAAAAGGGAGAATTTGATGACCTTCATACAATCATAAATTTTCACAAAAGAAGCACAGTCAAGTTTTACGAGCCTTTATTGTAGTATGTAAATTTACTTCTTTATGTCTATATATCCCCCAAAAGATTGTGCAGATTCCTACCTCAGCTCCACCAACAGTATTCAATCTACCAATCTCACCACCACTGGCCATTATGCGCTCTCTCCTATAGTATCATATATCAATACAAATCAAGAGCTTGAAACAATAAACTGGCTAAACAAAGACTAGTTTCCACAATCAACCAACCAAAGGAATACAGAAACTCGTGTAGCACAAAGGGTCATGGTTTGTTCTGCATCATGGCACGAATCTTACTCTCCAAGATTGGCCTCAAGCCTATGATCAACAGTTAAAAGAGAAGCCAACCCTCCAAGTGATTCAAGAATGCAGCGGGAATCACCTACAGTTGCTACCATGACTGTCCAGGAAACGCAATGGAGTTTTGAAATGGGTAGATTTTATAGTCTAACACTAACAACCAAAATTTTCTACATTGCTTTTATCAATATGAGAGTCTGAGAAGATAGGTGCAGGTGAACCAATGGAGTTTTGAAATGGGTAGATTTTATAATCTAAAACTAACTCAAGCAAAATTTTGTACATTGTTTTTATGAATATGAGAGCCTGAGACTATAGGTGCAGGTGAAGTAATGGAGTTTTGAAATGGAAATTACGAAAATAAAATTCTAAAATGAAACAACAATAGATTTGGTACAAATTTGTTTTTGTTTGCTCCATTATTGTTGTATCTATGAATGGGTTTTTCTGCTTCTTGGCTTCGATCATGACCATTTGGGGTGGCCTTCTGCACTGATTTCCATCTGCTTTCATCATCATGAGCTAGAGAGTCTATGATGTGTTTTTTCTTATAGGTCAGTTCTATACAATGTTCATATTTCAAAAGATTTCATTCATGGCGTTTCTTCTCCTATAATTTGAATCAGGGTGGTCTCTGAATATTGCGTTTCCTTATGCAGTAAATTTAGTCTACATCATGGGGGAATCTCATGCACAGTGGGAGCTTAACATAATGTTAGCTCAAGACCTGAAGGAGATGCATATTTTTGGTATGATGCAGACCTACTGTGTTGTATGGATCAATTTCGAGAAAAAATTGACGACGCAAATTGACAGAACAGGGGGCCCAAACCCTACTTGGAACGACAAGGCCATATTCAGAGTGGAAGATAGTTTCTCTACTGTGAAACCTATGCTATGATGATGGAGATATACTGCATGGGTTGCCTCAACAATACCCTGCTAGGCACTGTGAGGGTCCTGCTTTCCACTCTCCTCAAGGGCTACGGGAGCACACATTTCAGTGGGATGAGTTTCTTAGCACTGCAGGTCCATCGTCCTTCTTGTCACCCACAGGGCATTCTCAACCTTGGCACCTTGATTATTGATGGAGTAGATCTTCACAGAATGAACAAATTCATCCCTGCCACTCGGGGGGCTATGGGTTTCAGAGATTGGATGGGGACTCCTGTCAAACCCAGGCCTTCATTTGTGGGAAAATTACTATCCATTAAACCTAATAATGTTGTTGATGCCCAAGAAAAACAATCCCGTTGTCAAGACTTCAACAGTAGTGCATGCAAGGAATAGGGCAAAGATCAAGAAAAGCAAAAAGATGGTGGTGAGATGGTTGAGAAGGAGAAGAAGAAAGTTGTTGGCTACTATCAAATTCTCATGGCCCCAAAATTGAAAAGGAATAAAGTTGTATTGAGGAATGGGGCTGCAAAAATTCATCTCAGTCCATCTGACAGTAACATCTGTGCCAAGGAAGATCAAGATCCTGCTTTGGCTTACAACAAAGCAATAGCAATTTATGCATAGCGTTATCATTCATAATATTATTGTGCAAGAATACGTTGGTTTTCTGTTATTATATTCTTTGTGCAAGTGCCTTCAATTCCTAGTTGATTCGTGAAGTGCTTATTATGTCATACATAAATATTTTGAAAATAACTAGCCACTGTGGATGAAAAACTGGTTTATGTAAAAGTTTGAATAGATATATGAATCTGAAAAGGGCAAGTTCAGTGCCTTTAGTCTGCTACTTTGATATATATTCTTAGCCTATGTGGATGAAACATTGGTTTGTGTAAAAGTTTGAATAGATATGAGTCTAAATTTTGCAATGGGCATGTTCAGTGCCTTCAGTCTGCTACTTTGATAGATACTCTTAGCCACTGTGGATCACACATTGGTTTGTTTAAAACTTTGAATAGATATGTAAGTCTCAAATGGGCAAGTTCAGTGCCTTCAATCTTTGATATATACTACTCTTAGCCACTCGATGAAATATTGGTTTATGTAAACATTTGAATAGATATATCATATATGAGTCTGAAATGGGCAAATTCAGTGCCTTCAGTCTGCTACTTTGATATATACAGAGTATATATATTTGTTTACAGGATGATCACTGCATTTTTAACTTATGTCCTTCATTAATCAAATCGATATTTCAAAGACACAGTAGGCTTTCCTAATCTTGCAGAAAATGGTCCGTCCATATTAAGCCATAAGGATGAAAACCAAGCGAGATAATAATCAGATGCAAGTGACTATTGTTGAAAAATATTTCTAACTCTCGTTTTACTTTAACATTATTTTACAATCAAGAAAATACAGGAAAGAAGGGTATATTACAAGCCCATTAGATGAAGTTGGGGTAGATTTTATGGTTTGAAAGTAACTCAACTGAGATTTTCTACATTCTTTTTATCAATATGAAAGCCTGAGAAGATAGGTGAAGGTGAAGCAATGGAGTTTTGAAATGGGTAGATTTTATAGTCTAACACTAAAAACCAAAATTTTCTACATTGCTTTTATCAATATGAGAGCCTGAGAAGATAGGTACAGGTGAAGCAATGGAGTTCTGAAATGGGTAGATTTTATAATCTAAAACTAACTCAAGAAAAAACTTTTACATTGTTTTTTATGAATATGAGAGCCTAAGACTATAGGTGTAGGTGAAGTAATGGAGTTTTGAAATGGAAATTACAACAACAAAATTCTAAAATGAAACAACAAATGCATTTGGTACAAATTTTTGTTTGTTTGTTCCATTATTGTTGTATCTATGAATGGGTTTTCCTGCTTCTTGGCTTCGATCATGACCATTTGGGGTGGCCTTTGTCCAAAACTTCATTAGAATGCCACAGAGACTTTGATCTTCTTCCCAACTGAGCTTCCAGTGTTTTAACCTTCAATCCAATAACTCATCCTTTTTGGAAGATGTTACTCTTTATTGTGTCAGAATAGAAATAAGAAAAAGATGGTTTATCAACTAGGGTGGGATCTTTCACCACCACAATTAATAGGAGAGGCAAGGGGTCTTAAAACCCTTAGAGCTAAAGCTCAAGAAACAAATTATTTGATCCACAAGATGATCATTTGATCTCAACTCCTCTCATATTTATAGATTTCTCCACGGGCTTCAAGATGTGAGGGATTGTGAGTGCAATACCTAGTTTTGGGTTCTTTGGTCCTAGCCGACCAAATTTTTTGCCTCAAATTGGGAAACATTGTGTTTTTATCCCTTTATCAAGACTATAGCCTACAGGTTGGATAGGCCAATTCATCTCTCATTAATCCTCAATTTGAGGAGGACATTACATGCTTGAAATGTTTAGGATATTTGTTGATTGGTGTGGTCTAGATGTTGAGTTTAAATCCACACAATTCAAGTTTTTTGGTGAAATTAATGAGTCTTTCAAGGTTGAAATTTATGAAGTTTATTCGGGGTAATAATAATTCCTTGCGCTCTAATAGTACGATAAACATAAAATAGTACAACCAGCATAGAAAAATAGTACTCATTGAAGTTTAATACACCAAAATGAAAGAAAGTAGAAAGCTATTCATTCAAAGCATGGTAGAAAGTTCGAAAACAAGCTATATGAGCACAACCCAAATGGGATCGTACTGGCATAAAAATCACAAAGCAATATCAAAAGCATGGATTTACTATCAATTGCAGGAGTCAGCTCAAACTAAACTCAAGTTGACCTCCTCCTATAGTCATGACGGTTCATTGTGGATTGAACTAATATAAATAAGCACCTCATCTCCCTATTTGGCACTGAATTTGGTGAAGAAAAAGAACTAGTCAATGAGATCTGAGGAACAACTCAGTGATAACAAATGCAGACCTGAGCCTTAAAACGAAAGGAGGCGGCATTAAATAGACCTATTCTGAAGCAGAGACCAAAGTTTTTGTTTTGTGATATTGCTAGGTATATCTTGTTCCTTCTAAAGCTCTTTCTAATCAAGTCTGAGGCTGTTCAAGTTCTTGAAGAAGGCTCAAGTTTTCTGAATTATCCTCTAAGACAACGTTTTGATGTTCACCTGGTTTCTAAAAGAAAAGTTTGTATGTATTTCGCTAGATTTAAGGTCTCTCTAAGACACATCTTCTGAAGTTCTATTCAGCCTATTTGAATAAAAATTTCAAATCTCCTTCAAGTTGTCAGCAAAGATACATATAACAATTGAAGAAGTCGATTGTAAAGGGTAATATGCAAGGCTTAGATCTTTGTTGATTAGGAAAACTGGCCATGCTCAGTTGATGCAAGTCCGAAATAAGTGTTGGTATGTACAATGGAATAAATGATGACTAGTGGAGCACTATGAGGAATCAATGCGATTGTGCAAATAGGTTCTATGTTTTAACCTCCAAATCAGAACATTGACCAGTGCAATGATCTCAAACCAGTGATGTAGAGTGATGTACTTGGAATGACTCTCAGTAATCCTTGAAGAGCTTTGGAGCAGCTTCTAAAGATATTATGTATCAACCTTAAACAGAATTTGAAGCCTTTTGAATAAGCCTTGAATCAACATCTTGTTGAGCTTTTTGGAGAAATATTGAAGCCTATTGAACAAATCTTGAACCAGAAGTAGAAGAAGTACCTTTTGGGGCAGACCTTGGGTTAACATTTGGAGCAACATTGACAAAGCCTGCGACCATGGCTCTTGGCAACACTGATAACAAGAGACAAGGTTTTTGCACTCTATGGCGGTTGATTGTGTCTGTGTTGGTCACATGGTATAACAAGAGTCGAAGTGAAGCCAGAATGATTCCATACTTCTGAGAATGCAGATAAAGAAAATGGGCATGCAGGCCATCCCTGTTCCTATCTTCAACCTAAAGAAGTACAATGCTTTATATTTACAGTTGTTGACACCAGTCTAACATCACAAGGAGTAGGTACACCTAGGATAAGAGAAAGAGTGACAATGCCTCTAGATGATGGCTCTGATAGGTCTCAAACTCTGTCGTGGGAAACAAAAGATACATAAAATTTAGGAAATACAGAGTACAAATTCGCTTTCTGGAAATAAGATCAATAACAATTCTCAGAATTCTAGGATATGCAAATTGACATCTGATATAGTGCCTGATTTGAACCTACCCTATGATCAACCAATGAAAATGAAGATCAATTTTTTCTCAGATATAAGCATTCAGGTCTCACAAGCTTCAAAGTCTGAAGAAACTTCTTATTTTGAGGCAAATACTGGGCATTCTCAGGAAGTGTTTAATAAACCAGGAGCTGCACACTCCTCAGGTCCTGATCTTTCTAGAAATAAGAACAATAACAATTCTGAGAAATCTAGGATATTCAAATTGACACCTGGAATAGTGCTTGATCTGAACCTACCCTATGATCAACCAATAAACATGAAGATCAATTCTGTCTCAGATATAAGCAGTTAAGTCTCACAAGCTTCAAAGTCTGAAGAAACTTCTTATTCTAAGGCAAATTCTGGGCATTCTCATGAAGTGCTTAATAATCCAGGATTTGCACAGTCCTCAAGTCTTGATCCAGATGAAAGCCATTCTATCAAGCCATAAGAAAAAAATGAAAGTAGTTTACAGGGAAATGTATGAAGGCAAAGCACGAGGGTCCGCCCCTTGACTACAAAAGCATTGGAGGCTTTTGCTTGTGGTTTTTCCTCACCTAAATGGCAAAGAAAGTGTAATGAGAAAACTTTGAATCTAGATGGTTGCCACATGAAATCTAATGCGTTCTCTGAATACTCAGTTCAGAAAGCAGTGACATTCTTCTAGGTCACCAAGATACAATTGTGGAGTCTGTCGAGGGTGATGACACAGTAACAGTCAATTAGGTGTTAAGTTGCAAGTTATGTACAAATGGGTAAACCTACTCTTTGGGGAAAGGCCCATACACATATTTCTACTCAGAAAATAAAAGAGATGCAGAAGGAAACAGAATAAATGTTTTGATCCCAACAATTTCAGACTGCAGAGTGGCCACACCAAAGGCCAGGCAGGCGAGGGAATGCCACGTAGTCTCGTTCCCTGGCCAATAAAGGACAAGTTCCCTACATCGGCACTTGAAATTCTGAAGCAGAGAGGCCTCTGGAAGAACAGAAGCAGAACGATGATGGCTGGGAATTCACTGTTCCCAAGCCCGACCTACCAACAGCAGTAGATGGATGACGGCTGGGAATTCGCTGTTCCCAAGCCCGACCTACCAACCAAAGGTTTGGAATGGCTCTCTAACATCTGCATATCTTTTACATTTTTATGATGATTAGTTATGGAACTTGGTTTACATGATGGCTAGTTCTTGGACTTTCGTTTATCTTTTTGGTCTGTTGTAGCCAACGATTTGTAACTCAGTTTCTAATGCTTATTTATGAGCACAACCCAAATGGGATCGTACTAGCATAACAATCACAAAGCAATATCAAAAGCATGGATTTACTATCAATTGCAGGAGTCAGCACAAACTAAACTCAAATTGACCTCCTCCTATAGTCATGACGGTTCACTATGGATTGAACAAATATAGATAAGCACCTCATCTCCCTATTTGGCACTGAATTTGGTGAAGAAAAAGAACTAGTCAATGAGATCTGAGGAACAACTCAGTGATAAAAAATGCAGACCTGAGCCTAAAATGAATGGAGGCCGCATTAAATAGACCTATTCTGAAGTAGAGACCAAAGTTTTTGTTCTTTGATATTGCTAGGTATATCTTGTTCCTTCTAAAGCTCTTTCTAATCAAGTCTGAGGCTGTTCAAGTTCTTGAAGAAGGCTCGAGTTTTCTGAATTATCCTCTGAGACAACGTTTTGATGTTCACCTGGTTTCTAAAAGAAAAGTTTGTATGTATTTCACTAGATTTAAGGTCTCTCTAAGACACATCATTTGAAGTTCTATTCAGCCTATTTGAATAAAAATTTCAGACCTCCTTCAAGTTGTCAGTGAAGGTACATATAACAGTTTAATTGAACAGTTAAAGAAGTCGATTACAAAGGGTAATATGCAAGGCTTAGATCTCTGTTGATTAGGAAAACTGGCCATGCTCAGTTGATGCAAGTCCAAAATAAGTGTCGGTATGTACAATGGAATAAATGATGAATAGTGGAGCACTGTGAGGAATCAATGCAATTGTGCAAATAGGTTCTATGTTTTGACCTCCAAATCAGAACATTGACTAGTGCAATGATCTCAAACCAGTGATGTAGAGTGATGTACTTGGAATGACTCTCAGTAACCCTTGAAGAGCTTTGGAGCAGCTTCTAAAGATATTATGTATCAACCTCTTGAACAGAATTTGAAGCTTTTTGAATAAGCCTTGAACCAGCATATTGGAGAGTTTTTTGGAGAAATATTGAAGCCTATTGAACAAATATTGAACCAGAAGTAGAAGAAGTACCTTTTGGGGTAGACATTGGGTTAACATTTGGAGCAACATTGACAAAGCCTGCGACCATGGCTCTTGGCAACGCTGATAACAAGAGACAAGGTTTTTGCACTCTGTGGCAGTTGATTGTGTCTGTGTTGGTCACATGGTATAACACGAGTGTAAGTGAAGCCAGAATGCTTCCATACTTCTGAGAATGCAGATAAAGAAAATGGGCATGCTGGCCATCCATGTTCCTATCTTCAACCTAAACAAGTACACTCCTTTATATTTACAGTTGTTGACACCAGTCTAACATCACAAGGAGTAGGTACACCTAGGATATGAGAAAGAGTGACATTGCCTCTAGATGATGGCTCTAATAGGTCTCAAACTGTGTCATGGGAAACAAAAGATATAGACAATTTAGGAATAGAGGGTACATATTCGCTTTCTGTAAATAATATCAATAACAATTCTCAAAATTCTAGGATATGCAAATTGATATCTGATACAGTGCCTGATTTGAACCTACCCTATGATCAACCAATAAACATGAAGATCAATTATGTCTCAGATATAAGCATTCAGGTATCAAAAGCTTCAAATTCTGAAGAAACTTTTGATTCTTAGGCAAATACTGGGCATTCTTAGGAAGTGTTTAATAAACAAGGAGCTGCACACTCCTCAGGTCCTGATCTTTCTGGAAATAAGATCAATAACAATTCTCAGAATTCTAGGATATTCAAATTGACACCTGGGATGGTACCTGATCTGAACCTACCCTATGATCAACCAATAAACATGAAGATCAATTTTGTCTCAGATATAAGCAGTTAGGTCTCACAAGCTTCAAAGTCTGAAGAAACTTCTTATTCTGAGGCCAATTCTAGGCATTCTCAAGAAGTGCTTAATAATCCAGGATTTGCACAGTCCTCAAGTCCTGATCCATATGAAAGCCATTCTATCAAGCCACAAGAAAACAATGAAAGTAGTTTACAGGGAAATGTATGAAGGTAAAGCACGAGGGTCTGCCCCTTGACTACAAAAGCATTGGAGGCTTTTGCTTGTGTTTTTTCATCACCTAAATGACGGATAAAGGGTAATGAGAAAACTTTGAATCCAGATGGTTGCCGCATGAAATCTAATGCGTTCTCCGAATACTCAGTTCCGAAAGCAGTGACATTCTTCTAGGTCACCAAGATACAATTGTGGAGTCTGTCGAGGGTGATGACACTGTAGCTAACTAAGGCAGTCTAGATGCTATCGAAGATCTAAGGAGAGCCATAAACGCCACTAAGAAATCAAATAGACTCTACCTGTAACTCGTCGGTAAAAAGTGCACAGATTAGGACAGAAGGGCATTTGGGGGAGTTCATTTCAAAGGGAAACGCCTTACAGCGTAAAAATATGAACTAATTCTAACTAATAATATATCATGTGATCCTGAACGATTAGTTAACAACCAATGTATTATAACCTCAAAATTGAAGATAAGTCTTCAGGTGTTTGTTTCATAGACAAGGTAGAATAGGACACTATATACATCCCTCTAAATTAAAATATGTCCCAAAATTTGGAAATAAGATAGGAAATTAATGATATATCCCACTATATACACCCTAGAAATGGCACCACGAGTATATTCTTTTATTTTAATTATGAAACATCCCAGAAGAGGATATTGAGTTATAATTTATAATTATTTAATATATTACACTTACCATTTTTTCCCTTCTAATATTTGCAATGACCGATTAGACCAAGGTATTAACAATAAAAGAGTATAACATAATTTATCTAAATATATATATGAAATAACTGAATAGTAATTTATCCCTTTTGTGGGTCTATATAATATATATATGTTTACTTCATTCCATTAACATGCATTTAGTAGAAGCATACATAGTTGAAGTCTCAATCCATATGATGCAACTTCATTACAATATGGCTTAGATAAACACTCTCTTATACTCAAATTACAGAGCTTAATACTTCTAGGGCCTCTACATGGCATCTAGAGTGCATATTAACCTTATGTTCTAGAGCCATCTACTTTAAGATGTTTATATTATTGAAGAGACCGTAACATTCTTTATTGGAAATTCTCACGGTCACATGTATTTTTGACAAAAAATAATCATTTATTGTTAATAGAGAAGAACATTATTTGTTAATTTATGAATCACTAAAATATGAGCTAAGGATGAAATTAAAATGAGAATTTCCAATTTTGTTTATAATATTTTTCCAATAATGCTAAGACTTTGAATAAGAATTGAATGCATTATGCATAGTTTTAAAAATCAAAGATAAAAATACTCATTAGAGACCCATGAATAGTTTGTCAATTCAATAGAGGTAAGGAAGGTAAAGTGATATTTTAAGTACCATTACCAACATCCCTTTTATAAATTCTATCATAATATTTTAACAAAATATAAATTCTATCATAATATTTTAACAAAATATGACATAGTAAGAGTAAGTTCCATATTACTGCCTTGTAATATAAATATTACTATAGTTAAAAGAAACGAATCCTCATGATTATGGGGATGGAAACCCAAATTTTTGAGCGTAAAGTTTTCCCAAAATTATAATTTCTTTCCATATAATAACACCAATATACAATTAAATTTAGAATGTTATCACTTAACATTTAGTATTTCATCTCCTAAGTTGTATCATTTTTTTCTGTCCTTGATTTACCATTTAAAAAGAAACTAAGGATCCATAGGAAATACTTTCCATTAAGTCCCACATTTGTATTTGAAAGAGATTGGCCAAATTGTTTTATTTATCACATTTTGTTTTCCTTTACAAATTTTAAACTTCTTTATTAGTACCATTTTAGGACCATTATTCTCCAAAACACAATTGATGATTACATGGAGATTCTGCATATTTATTTTTCCTCTAATGGCTTTGGATAATTTAATTTTATAGCCCTCATGATGAGCTACCCAAATTCTGTGTACCTAGGTACATGAATTGCTAGTAGCCCTAGAATCAACATTTTCTCTTCACATGAAATTTCAATTTTCTTCTCTAGAAAACCTTTTCTATGTAAAATGTGTGGGACACAAACATTGCCATGGTTACTAGGGTTCCATCACACTTTTCCCTTTTTATTTTTGTAGATAATCTCTTTACTATAACCATCTACTCAAATTTATCCATGGAAATTTGTAATAATTTATGAGTCTAGTATTAATATACCTATGATACTAAGTGTATATAGACTTAACAAAAAAAAAAAAACCTATCATTCACCTTATATTTGGCTTTAATTCCTTCTTTTCATAATTTAGTCCTTCAATAATTTGAAGCATAATGACATGTTATTATTTTTTGCATCACATATTTCCAATAAATTATTTTATCTTCTAGGATGTTTTAATTTCAAACATTTTATTTGCAAAAATTCCATTGACTCCCCTTTACTGTATATCTAGTACTTTTTCATGTATGAAATTACAGGGTAAGTTCCTTAGACAAAACACCAAAGGACAATGATCACAAATAGATCACAGATCAACACACCAATATTATTGACGTGGTTAAAACCTTCAAAGAGGGAAATAGTCCATGGCATTAGCCAATGCAACCACTTCATGAAAGTTATTAATAAAAGAATGAAAATTTACATAAGCTTCTTTCATGAATGGTTACCCTACAAATGACCCTCCATGCTCTTTAAATAGATATCATGGACCAATCGGGTGTTAAGCCATAGATCAAGTGTCAGTAATACCGAGGAGAGAATGAACCATTGGATCACTACATATCATGACCATCAGATTGTAAGTTAGAAAAGTACGTAGTAATGAAACACACTTTACCTAACTCTACAATAGACCAAGTTATACTTAACTATTTCATATGTGTTCGAATATCCTAACATCACCCTTATGAAAAAATTGGGATAGGATTTAAGGATGTACAAATATGACACAAGAGGAGAAGGATCGAGGCATTAGAGCCTATCCCCCCTTAGTTACAACTTCCTGAACTCCAACCATAAATCTAAGTTTAGTAAACTTCACCTCTGTGAGAGCCTTTGTAAAGATGTCTGCAACTTGATCATCTGTTGAACAATATTGCACTTCAAGAACTTTGTCATGAATGAGCTTTCTGATGAAGTGCATGTGCAGTTCAATGTGTTTTCTGTGCTGATGTTAGACTAGATCTTTGCATAGTTGAATGATACTTTGATTATCACACCAAAGTGTAGTTGGATGCTGCTGATGGAAGACAAATTCTGACAGAATCTAAGAAAGCCATAGGGCTTCCTTACTAGCTTCTACGACACCATGATACTCTTCTTATGTTGAAGAAAGAGAAATGGCACTTTGTTTCTTGCAAGTCCATGTAATAGGTCTTGAACCAAGAGTGGACACATAACCTGCAGTAGACTTCCCATCATTAGGGTCACCAGCCCAATCAAAATTAGTAAAACCAACTAATAGAGGAGATACTTGTGCACTGTAATGAATCCCAAACCGAAATGTACCTTGAACATAAAAAATTATTCTTTTAGCTTCTTTCCAATGAATTTCATGTGGGTTTTGCATAAATCGAGCAATAAGGCCAACAGCAAAGGAAAGGTCAGGATGAGTATGAATCAGATACAAACGTTTTCCTACAAGTTGACGGTAAAAGGTAGCATCAACTTTAGGGGAAGTACAAGTGAGTGAAAGTTTGCCTCCAGACTGAAAGGGAGAAGGGGATAGCGTACAGTCTTCCATGTGAAAATGGTGTAGAATATCACATGCATACTTGGACTAGGAAAAGGAAAAACCTTCCTTGGATTGCAATACTTGAAGATGAAGAAAATAATGCAAGCATCCTAAGTTTTTCATTTCAAACTTCTTTTTAAGGTTATAATTCACATGGTTTATGAGGTTGGGATCACTACCAATAAGGATAACATCACCAACATAAAGAACAAGAATGATAAGAGACTTTCACACTTTCTTGGTGTAGACCATATTGTTAGAATGACACCTAGAAAATCCAGTTTCTAAAAGTAAGTTATCCCTTTTTGCATACAAAGCCTGAGGGGCGTGCTTGAGACTATAAAGGGATTTGTTAAGATAACATACAAGGCTGGAGTCTATTTGTATAGAGCCAGTAGGTTGTTCCATAAAGATTTCTTCATGCATGTCACCATGCAACAAGGCAAAATTAACATCCATCTTATGGACTTCCCATTTGAAAGAGGTAGCAAGGGAAAGAACAAGGCAGATAGACTTCATTTTGGAAAGAGGGCAGAAGGTTTTAGTATAGTCAATGTCTTCAACTTGTGAAAAGCCCTTAGCAACAAGACAAGCTTTATGTTTATCAACTTTTCCATCTGGTCCGTACTTGGTTCTGTAAACTCATTTGCATCTAACAAGTTTTCATCCCTTTGGAAGAGGAACAATATCCCATGTATCATTTGCCAATAATTAATGATATTCTTCATTCATAGTTGCGTCCCAATCTGTATGGCCTGAAGTTTCTACAAAGGTGTCAAGATCATAATTCACTAAATCTTGAGGCAGTAAAGAAGAGGTTCTAGCGAATCGATAATGTATACATTGTTGATCTATAGGATCACTAGCAAAAGCACCTACTGCATCCTGAGTAGCACGTAACCCATTTTGGAAGCTCAGGAGCTGAAGGAGGATTTTGAGAAGGTGGGGGAGGATTGTCATACTCGCTATCATCATCTAAAGAAGAAATATTTTTAGAAGTAGAAGGGATAGATGGAGGTGGCTCATCCGCCGAACTAGGAAATCTCTTCTAATGATAACATTTTTGGAATTAAGTAGAATAAGTCTATATCCTTTGACATCTTCAGAATATCCAACAAAAATACATTTTTCATTCTTAGGTTCTGAAGCTTTATGTTTCTCATCTGGAATATGGGCCCATGCTTTACTTCCAAAAACACGAAAGTTACTTACATCTAGTTCAATTGAGGTCCATGCTTCTTTTGGAGTGATATTCTTTAAAACCTTACTAGGAGTGCGATTTACTATGTATTTTTCACAGTTAATTGCTTCTGCCCAAAAATTAAGACTAAGTCCTTTAGATTGAAACATACAATTAGCCATATCCTTTAAGGTGTGATTCTTCCTTTCAGCTACACAATTTTGTTGTGGAGTATATGGAACAGTATGTTGCATTTGAATTCCATTCTCAATGCAAAAGTTGATGAATTTGTTGTTAACATATTCTTTGCCATTATCAG
>APFE031400531.1:279836-318417 GCA_000404065.3 Pinus taeda
CTCTCTCTCTCTCTCTCTCTCTCTCTCTCTCTCTCTCTCTCTCTCTTCCTTCCTCTCTCTCCCACCTCACTCTCTCTCCCCCCATCACTGTCTCTTTCTGTCTCTCTCTCTGCCCTCCAACTTTTTCACTATCTCCCTCCTTCTCTCTGCCCCCTCCCGAACTCTCTCTCAAATTTGATCACATTGTATTGTGTTTAAGAAATGATCTAAATTAAAAAAAAAAAAACTTAATTGGTTGTAACATATCAAACCTATATTATGGATCAATCATATGGAAGAAAATAAAATAACGAAAAACTTTAAAAAATCATGTAGTATATTTAATGTATTATAATTAGTCAATTTTCTTGCTCTCATTGCTTGGATCCTTAGCTAAGATGCATCTATGCCAGTTCCTTTTTATATATATATATATATATATATATATATATATATATATATATATAACACATACACACTACACATATATCCTTCTTAGCTTAATATTAATTAAAAACCTTAATTAATTTCTATGGGAATCATTTTAGTATCGTGAGGATATAGGGTTTATATTCTCAAATTGTAACATTTTCTTCTTTTAGAGATTAAAAAAATGTTGTAAAGTTAAATTAAAATAAAATATTTTTACTATGAAATAAGTTATGGTTTTTTGGCATGTGATATTGTTAAGCCATGGTATTGGCCCATGGTATTGTAACAGAGCCCATATACAAGTTAATATCCATGGTAACGTGAGGGTGAATATCCATGGTTAACAATATTGTCATATTGTTATAAAATATTTTGATTGTGAAATAATTTATGTTTTTTTGGCATGTGGTATGATAATCCATGGTATTAACCCATGGTATTGTAGAATATTTTTTACAAGGTAATAATATCTATTGTGGGGGTGAATATCACCGGTTAAGAATCTTGTCATATTGTTATAAAATATTTTGGTTGTGAAATAAATTATGGTTGAATTGTAGTTATTGATAAAGCCATGGTATTTGCCCCGGTATGGTAAACAAAGCATTCACAAGTTAATAACAAGATCAAAATATAACAAACTGGATTTATTATTTTTTATTAATTCAACTTTTTATTATTTAAATGAGGTTCATAATTTAAATGTATTTAAACTCGTCCCATATTATTTTTAACTCTTTTCTTATTTAATTTAAAACCCCAATTGACAAATTTATATCTTTTATTTACTTATTATATAATATATAATAATATATATATATATATATATATATAATATATATTTTATAATATATATATATATATATATATATATATATATAATTATATATATATTATATATTTTTTCCATATTAGATATTTATTTTCTTTTTCATTTCCAACGCTGGGTTCAAATAAAATATTCACATATTACAACATCATATTGTAGCACTACATTTTTCTCTGCCTTCTTAATATCTAAGTGGAAATGTTAGAAGAAGGAAGACCACCAACATGATCTATGGATTTCATGGGAATGTGGGTTCAAATAAAATATTCACATATTACAACATCACATTGTAGCACTACATTTTTCTCTCCCTTCTTAATATCTACATGGAAATGCTAGAAGAAGGAAGACCATCAACATGATCTATGGATTTCATGGGAATGTGGGAAGAAGGAAGCCCATCAACTTGATCTATGGATTTAATGGGATTTAAACTCCAGATGGATTTTTCATGAGAAGCACATTAGGAGAGTATCAACGATTATATGGAGGAAGGGAAAACTATTAGATGGAGGAAGGGCAAGGTCATTCGGCGTGCAGATCTTGGCCATTTGTACATGGGTATAGATTTGGACTCTGAAGAGTTCTTCCTTTTTACTAAAGATGATTTTTCTTCTTATGGGTAAATAATTTCGAGGGTTTATATGATCAAAGTATAAATTTCATCTAGAGTTGAGGGTTTAATGATCATGATAATGCAGATCTTGATTACAGACAACAATTCATCAAAAGGCAATGTAGATCTTGATTGCAGCCAACAATTCATCAAATGGCAATGTAGACCTTGATTGCAGCCAACGAACGATTCATTAAAAGACAATGCAGATCTTGACAAAAATTCATCAATAGGCAATGCAAATCTTGATTGCGGCCAACAATTCATCAAAAGACAATGCACAAGTAAGAATTTTGCATGTCCTTATTGTACAAAGGGTTTAATGATTATGGTAATGCAAATCTTGATTGGGGTGAACAATTCATTAAAAGACAATGGAAAATTAAGCATTTTTCATGTCCTTATTATACATATCAGCTCACTCCTCCGTAACTTTTCTAGGGTAGAATGCATGAAATTTTATTTTTTCTTTTCACTTTTTTTTAGTGGTTGATTTTTGTAATAAAACCTCTTTTTATATTTAGTCCATAAACCTATTTAAAGAAGACTCAGAAAATATGTTTTATTTAGGTGAAGCCTACGGGCCAAATACCATTTTAATACCATGGGCTAAAGACCATGGGCCAAATATAATATTTATAAAATAGGTATGGTAAATTAATATAAATATAAGTAAACTAAAGGTATGCTAAATAAATAAAACATTCTTTTATATTTACTCCATAATTCACTTTATACTTACGAACTCTCAAACATGAGGCTTAAAAGATTATTAACCATAATATTAATATTAATAAAAGTAAATGTGGGACATGATATTGACCCATGGTATTGAGAACCAATGGTATTGACCCTTGGTATTCAAGTGGAATGTAGCCTATTTAAAGGGGGGAATTAACCCATCAGAAAGGGATGAAATATCCAAACTAGAATAGAGTGAAAAAAGATTTGATCCCTATTAGCTTGGTAGATCTATGCTGGTTGTTTGTGTAATGGAATCTACCATGACCGAATTCAAAGGGCTCGAGTGATGAAATCAAATTTTCTTGTAGGATGAAAATACTAGACGTTTCTCAAACATTGTTACATGAAATTAAAATTTCTTGTAATCATGAACATAAAATATTTTTCATCCTTAGATTTTGATCTCACAGCATATTGTTTTAAACCATGTTACTATATTTTAAGTAGAATATACTTATATCCATTAAACCTTACAACTTTCCAAAGCTTAGTTTAATTTCACCTAAAATGAAGGAACGTAAATGGGTTTTATAATTTAGACTCAATGCTTATAGATAATGATTAAAAATGGAAGAACCCAAATAGTCCGGTAACTTTTACCCACCCATCAGTTTCCAAGACCTTTTCTATTATTATAAACCTAAATAGAGACAGTAGAAGAAGAAGAGTAGCCTGGATGAGGTGGACCCTGACCTCCTTCATACTTTTCAAAACTTGGGCATGACCTTGACTAGAAGAAGATATTAACCAATGTTGTTGCAGATGTTGTTTTTGACAATGTTTTCATTGCTACCATGCATTGGTAGACTCTAGGCAGTTGAGGTTATCTATTTTTTGTTATAAGGGGTAATTCGAGAGTGTCTTAATCTAGTTAGGAAGTAGCTTGGCATGTTTGTTCCTACTGTTAATAACTATTATGTTGCATTGTAATTTTTTTTTAGTGATAGCTCCTTCTATTAAATCCCCAAGCACACCCATTGAAATATCCACTTATTTCAGGATGAATGAGATGGAGACCAGGTAGTTTGAGAGGACTCTTATTGTTGTAGATGAGAGAAGTTCTATGAGGTGAGAGGAGTTCTCTGACATATAGATGCACTACACCATTTTATGACACCAGTCATCTCCATGTCACATTAGTGGATCTTTATTGCACCGAGGGAGCAACGATAAAGTATTACACTATAAAGAATTGGTATGTTGGGGATGATGAATTCAGACATGAGATTTATAATTTTATTACAAAAAGAGGTTTGTGCAATGGAGACAAATCAAGGATTTTGTGGATCTTAGTAGAGACTGGTTTGATAATCACCTAGAAGTACTCAAATTGTTTTCAAAGTCAATGATGCAATTGGAGAGTTCTATTATATTGCCTTGAAAAATAACTATCAATAGGGGGGGGGGGAATATGATCCATATAGGGAATAATTGCAAGAGTAGGATTCTTTCTAAAATTATATCTATAGGCAAGTCAAGGAACTAATATAGAGGATTAGTGCATGTGCAACCAAATTCTCATAATGCAACGAATTTTTCGATGTTATTCGATGCTCATCAGTGACCAAGTAGCTACAAATACTTATCATTACATTCAGGTACAATTTGAGTTGCATTATAAAATCTGTAATTTCATTTATTGATAGTCCTTCTTGTGTCCTCGTCTTTGTTAATTACATTGTGGTAATATTAGATTGGGTTAAAAAGTCAAGCATATCATTGAGTAAAATAGACACCCACATGTCAGTACATGTCATTGTGCATACTCTCTATTTTTGATACAATTAGAAGTGAGAAATATGATGTGTGCACAACTAAAAATCCTAGTTTGCATGATGAATCCCATCTTAACGTGGAAATCGAAACCAAGGATCATAAAATATGAATAAATTTGTGGCATGGAGTAAGAAACACAATAAAATATTCTATGCCAACATTTTCTATTTAGTGCAAGTTACTACTAATATCACATAATTTTCAGAGATGGTGGATGTCATGAATATGCCCTCAAGCAAAGTTACTGACTTGAAGATAATATGGTCAGTGCAACTATTTACTTTAAATAGGCTAAATTTAAGTAGTTAAAACAAGTTTGAAAATCACTAGAAACACCAACTCCATATCATTTTATTTCCAGTTGTACAAGATAATATTGAATAAAATTATGAGCACTTCCATTTAAATTGATAATACATAAATTAACAAACAAGTTCGATGATTTTGAAAGCTATATCCATCATTAAATATAAGATATGACAAGGATGACTCATAATTTTAAAGGCTATACCCATCACCAACTATAAGATAAGAGTTAATGAGATGAGAAAATTTTTGTCTTGACATAACATGTAAACTTCATATTACTTATAACTCATGCATATTTTATATTATTGTGCATATGTTAATTGTATAACTTAAATTTGGGTAATTTTTTACATTTAAATTGTCAAATATGTAGAAGTTACGTTACACTAGCTTAAATTCACACACAAATAAAATATCATATATATTCCAAGGGAATAAGTAAGCAAGTTACATTACATTATCTTAAACTCACACAGAAATAAAATATCAGAAATATGCCAAGGGAATGAGTAACCATTTTCACACTGGCTTAAAATTTCCCCTTGGTTGGTGAAGAACCAATTCAATGCTATTTTTGGTGGAATATTAAGCTATTAATAGAAGATAAAATAATGTTAGTCTCTTAAATGACTAAAAAAAAGGATATTTAGAATGTTGTATAGAAATTACATTTCACGTAGCTATATCTACCATGACGTAACTATAATATTCCAACTCCATTTTTTTATATAGAAGTTACATTTACGTGTTTTGGATAGAAGTTACGTTTTACATAGCTATATAGATGGTGTTTTATAATTCACCAGAGACTTTAGGAGCAACCTAGAATTGCATGCTTGTTTCCATTATACATCTAATATTTGCAACCTTTTCCATGTGAAGAACCCAATAGCCCATGTTGAACATGAGGCAAGTACCTCAAAAATTGGGGAATATCAGTTATTCTATTTTGAGAGTGGGATAGATCCAGAGAATACAACGAAAACTATCATAAATTGATTTTTTTGGGTTGTATTTAATGAAATGCCACTAGAATTTGCTACTAAAGTAAATCAATTAATTAATTTGAAGCTTGAAGGTAGTGTTGTATAGGTGTTGCAAGGTATCTCTATAACACTATCTATCTACGTTATTCTAATTCCATGAGATGGTGTCTCAATAACACTATTGTCCAGTGACAAGTGCAAGATGTAGAAAGCTTTCTCATGTCCTACAGATAAATTGTATCATTATATTTCTATGAAATCTCAGAATGTGTTCGAAGTCTATGTCAGATAAGGAAATATCTATGCACTCTTGAATTTATCTATGTTGTAATAAGATCAAGAATAAATTTTTCATTGCAAATAATTGGGATCTACCATGTAAGTTTACTTTACTACATGAAATTCTTGATTTGTTAGATGCCAACTAGTTAGGGTTGAATTTACTTTTGTTGTAATGGGATTAAGAATAAAATTGTCATTTTAATCACTGAAATATATCATGTAAGATTTATTCACTACATGAAATTTTTTATTTGTTAGAGTCCAACTTATTATGATTATGAAGAGCGCTCTTTCATGACAATATTTATGAATTCTCTATTCTTTTTCAAAGAATTACATATTATAGGAAGGTGGAAAATAAATTAGATGAGGTTGAATGGTTTATGTTTTAAAATGTGTGGAGGGAGTGTAAAATCACTTTCAGTTGCTTTCAAATATTTTGGAGCGTGCACTAAAGTGATTCATTTTCCTCCTAGTTAATTCCATTTCTACTATCCCAATGCTTCTAGAAGTCCTTCTCCAAAGTGATCTCTTAAGTATATTGGAGGGAAATTGATTACTTGACTGAAACCCATGAATTCCAATTTTATAAGGAGAAAGGGATGAGAAAGCTTCATATTCTTCAATATATTCCTCAAGTTAAAAGCATATCAAACGATTAACTTTCTGTTTAATTGATACGACAATCACTCGAGAATTTGTTAGGATTTTGAGACCTTTTACAATGCTTTTTTTTTTGTTTCTCTCTAAAGGTTATGTTATCAATTAAAGAAATTAAAGAAAAGGTGAAAATGATGCAATGGAAGGATTTTCTAGTTTAGTTCCTACGAATTCCTTGCTAATGTGAAAGTCTTGGTATTTTCTTGACTCAATATTAGTTGCATTTGACTTCCTAACATTTCTTTCAATTTCATTTTTGTTCTGTTTATATTGATATCCTTGAAGTTCGTGATCTATTGTGTGTATAATAGGAAGTATTAACTACTAAGGACTCTCAAAGGTGATACTGATGGATGACTAACTTTAAATGTCTTGAGTTGACACTTTAGTATTACATGATAATGCAAAGAAAGTATTAATCAATATTAAAAGGAAGATGATCAATGTGCAGTGTTTCTTGGCTTGTCATATAATTACTTCATTTTGGCCCCCTATAATATATTTGAGGCTACTCTTTGGTTGTTACTTGTGGAGCTTCCCTTTGTCTAAGACAAACATCGATGATAAATGTCCATTGCATTGGCATTAGAGATCATCAAAGAGGAATTCACCAAAAGTAGTAGAGGACATGGGAGAAATTGGTACAGTGAGTAGATAACTACTAGAGAAACACTGAGGCACCATAATTTCTTGTGTATTTAGATTCACTCAAAATTAACTAGTCACAAAAAGTACCTATTTTTTTTCTGAATATTTTCATGTATACATAAATACTAAAAACACAATTTCAGACTAATTATTCAAACTAATAATAACCTGATAGTCATAAATTATAATTAAATAAGATAATATGATTAATATTATATGACACAACTAAAGGGTTTGACAGTGAGTAGCATTGCGACAATATATGTACACTTCTCATTATATTAGACAATTATCTCTCAGAGTCTGATATCCATCCAATGAAATGTACTCCTAAAGGCCATTGTAGGAATGAAATATTTTCTTTTAGTGGACAAGTGGTGATATGTTTTCTTAGGCCTTAGTGTTCTACTTCCTTAAGGTTTTGACACTACTCACGGCTAGCACCTTGATTCAACCAAGTGAGCTACTCATCTAGGAAAGTTGAATCATTTTGTCTCCACAATCCAATATGATGTTGGATCAATCTCATGATCCTAAAAACATAGGTCATAATAGCGAGGAACTTTTAATGTGGGAAAAATAATATCCAAATTTAAGGAACACAACTCTTTTAGAACAAGAAATAAGGATATTTTTTACACAATTTTTTTTTTTTTTCCATTTGTTTGTACAAGTTATCAAATTCCTAATATTTTTACCATGTAACTTAGTTGGTATGATTCTGCTTAACGTTTTGTTGAAGTTTGACTACTAAGTTCCTAAGGTGTTATTTTTTATGGCGATGTTTTATTTTCTTTGTTTAAACATGTCATCTAGCTACATAATGGCCACTATCGAATGTTGAGGTATATGTCGTATAAATATTTTATAGCCTACTTTATTTAATATTCAATTATTCATCATCTTTCATGTCTTATACTCTTCATTGTATCTTCTTTCATTTTCAGGAGAGGAACTTAATAATGATGGTAAGAAGTAGCAATTGAAGAAAGAGGAGAACAATAACACTAGAGCAACAAATGAAAAATGAGAGAGAGAAGAGAATATGTCTAGTGATACACTTAGAGCCAATGCCTTGCATAAGACACTATTGGCTTATATGCGCTTGACCCAGGTTTGGAAGAATTATTTAGCCAAGCAAATTCCACAGCTGCTGGCTCTTTTGGCAATAGTCTGCGGAGTGTGCATTCAGTTCTCACCAGAGGGAGTAGGGGAGGGTGCTAGAACCAAGTTTTTGCACCCTTGGGATGTTTGGATGTGTTCTGGAGGTATCACGCACCGCTCAGGAGCCTCGCACTGCTCTGTATTCGAGTAAATCTAGACCCAGAATGATTTTAGCTTTCTATGATCACACTGTCTATAGATCTAATCTATTTGATGAGGTATTGTACCTCAGATCTACTTAGAAGGGTCTTTAAGCAACCATTTAATAGATTTAACTAGTTTTCGCACTTAGAATAAACTCATATTGACATATATCTATAACATACGCATATGCACATAGATTAAATAGTTATATCAACCATTCATATAGTCAGATTCATGATAACTCTGATTGTAACATAGAATTTGTAGAAGAAACTTATTTTTATTTCCGCTTATCACCAATACTTCCAGATCCACCCTACGCACTCAGCTGCAAGGGTCTGCACACACAACTGCAAACTCTCCTAGGCCTCTGCGCACCCAACTGCAGAGCCTCTATCCACTACCCCAAACCCCTGACTTAGACTTACAGATGCTTTCAGAGTGATTCCCTAAAAAACCCATTACCATTCAAATCCAAAAACATACAACCAAACATAGCTTCCTCTACCCATAGAGCCTCGCTCTATTTATACCTTTCCATGGACTGCGATCCATGGGTAGGCTGACTCCACTTACATTTATTTACATTATTTTTGTGTGGGCTACCCTTTGACTTCAACCTATTACAAATCATGCTCTGCGCTTCTCATGGAATCTCTTCCCAAAATTGCGGTCTTCGTGTCCCATGACTATTACGCAGGGCTTCCGCTACCCAACAGCCCCCAAACACAATCATCGTGACTCGTCTCGAGTCACTCAGCTAGTGCAGAATCTTTGCGTAGAGGTCAGTAAGAAACATTTGTATCTCGTTGGTATCTGCAACAAGTTCAGTTGCTAGCCTCTATACCTTTTCCAAGCGAGCTGCTGAGGCATCCCTATCACTTGCAGCTACCTACTCTGTTGCACATGCTTCCTGCATTTGTGTTACCTTGCCTTCAATGGTTGTAGATATCCTAAATGCTTCATCGAGCCAGGGTTGGATACATTCTCTAAGTACTACCTCCTATTGCCACATCACATCAATTTGGTCTTTGAGCACTTAGACCTCTTTCATTTTGGCCAACCATTGTGTGATAGTGACCGTTTGTGTAGCCCCATGGAAAGTGTCGTAGGCATATTGTAGCTCGCGCGCGTTGGTTTCTACTTGCTGTATGGTTGGTTCCTCCTGGAGGGAGGTTAGTATCCCGAGCAACTGATCGAGTAGTCACAAGCATTCGTGAATAGCACTACTCATCATTTCTAGTCCAGCTACAACTTCGCCATGGTGGCATTACTGTTCAGTCGGGGCTATGGGAGGCTAGGCCTTAAGACGGAGCTCTACAACTTATAACGTTAGTTCCTCCTGGTTTCTTGTGGCCTCTGCTTGGGTTGTGTGAAAGCAGGCTATCATGTGCTAAATCTTAGTAGTTGGTGGGAGGTCCCTAGGGATAGCTAGCTCGATTACTGTGCTACATGCCTCTGTCACAACTTGTTAGACTACCTGCTGGTATCGTGCAACTAGGTTCTCATGCTAGAGAGTGATATGTTCTATCTTTTCCTTTTTCTCTATCAAGATGTCGAAAGCATGACCTTCCCTGGCTCGAAATTTCTGAGTTACTCCCTCTTGCAATAGGTATAGTATTTCTCTAGGCAAGTTAACTAGATTTAATTCCCAACTACCTTCATCGCATGCGGCTGCAGCTTAGACATCATTTGCTGGAAATGGGAGGACATGTGTCATGTGCGTGCTAACCATCTGTTTGGCAGTGGCTGTGTCTTCTGTGGGCTCGCGAGTGACCCAGTGGGGGGGTTGCTCTTGTAAGGCCTGTAACTGCACTCTGATCTCCCCCAACACAGTGGTTTGCACGATGAGTAGTTCGGGCAACACGTTGGTGGTACCATTGCTTGCGAGTTGGCTACTATCCATGAATTCGTTTTCTAGAGCCTTAGTTGTTTTCGAATTTTTCTGTGTGGCCGGTGATTCCTTGGTGTGCAACCGCTTAAGGTGGTTCTGTGTCTCCATTTCTTGTTGCCGGTCCTGTTCCAAATCCATTCCCTGATCTAACTGATTCCCCTTTCTTATCGAGCTCATGGTAGCCTCCTGCTACAAAGCAGTTTGTTGTCCCTGACATGTTTTTTCTGCTAGTTGAGTGAGTTGCTACTGGCCACTCTTTTGCTATTGTGTGGCCAATCTATCGAGAACGGCCTTGTTTGGGGCACACCATTCTAGAGGCCATGCTGCCAGTACTGTGTAAATGGCATCATCTATTGCAAGGAATGGGAGTGTGACCCAAGATCACTCTAGATCCCTTCGCGCACAGATATACATGTGATGCATGTCTGCTTTGAACTTGGCCGTGCTTTGAAAATTATTGTAGATCATGGGGGACATGCGTGGTCTTCGAGCAATCTACATCTGTATCTTCCCTTTCATGGAGGTCCAAAACACCTAGATCATGGAGACCCTTGCTGCATCCTTTATAGCCCAGAGAAAAATATACAACACTACTTCAGGTAGGCTATCCTCAATGTGGGGAAACTAGCTATCCTATGGAAATTTACAAGTAACCAAAAGGATTGATAAGAGAAACCAAGCATAATGAAAGGTCTTACCCTTTTCCTCTGCTTCTTGACAATTGGTCAGAAATTCGTAGCATAAAAGTTGTGCCCAATTGAGCTGAACCCACTCAGCACACTGTCCTGCCAATGCAATGATAGGGGCTAGCACCTCGTCCGAGTGACTTTTCTCATGAGTTTACCAGCTAGTAGCTGAGTGGCAACTCGTACTGCACAGTAGTTGATGCTTTTTATGACATACGCCTGCTTTCCTTTATCTAAATGGTACTTCACCTTCACTCTTTCAGCAAGGCCTCCCTCGATATTAGTTCTTGCTATGTCTACTAGGTTATTCCCTTTAAGCAGCAGATGCGTAATCCAGTGGAAAGGTTGGCTGTGATCGGGATCGGTTCTTCCAACTAGAGATATCCATCATGGATGAGACATAGCAGTTGTCAGGTCAAAAATATGGTGATGGTTGTGTGCTGATAGTGAGGTATCTAGCTGAGATTTAGTAGCCCCGCCCTCTCCACACCTGGTAACCACTTCTGTGGCAACAACTTATCTTTGGCTAGTTCATGGAATTTGTCGCTGTCTGCAGGGTCCCAATCTTCGAATTTGATGCTTGGAATGCACCCCATTAGCAGCCCTTTGAACCTTATATCGTCCGAAAGAAGCAGGCTCTGGAGCATAGTTTTTGTAGTGTCTATGTCTTTCCATACCTTGGCTGTCCCAGCTCATGGAGAAATAAATTGGGGTAACAACAGAAGCTGGAACACAGGTTCTTCTACCTCTACCTGTGTGTCAATCTGATTGATTAGGTCTTGCAGATCATCATCCTCCACAGGGGTTCGATGGTTACTGCTTTACCTTTGTCAATGGCTGAGCATTAGTTGAATCTTGGGGAGGCCCAGACTGTTTCCAGCTTTTTCTTTTTCTTCCTCGGTTGTGGGGTACATGGGGACTTAGGAACTTTAGGAACTTGAGTCACATCGTCGGGCTCTCCTTGATTCAGCTGCATTTCTTCTGCAACCCGTGCTCAGGTTCTTGCCATAGTACTCATGGAGTGCCTGGTAGCTGTGTATTTGCTTCTTTTTGCTGGTTCAAAGCGCCAAAAGACCAGTGCCGACCACAAACTATGAGATTTGAAAAAATCCCTTGCCTCCGTTTTTAGTTCATTAATGGCTTCGAGTTGGTAGATCTTTGCATATCTCATCTGGAACTTTCATCTTAATGTCCTACCACCCACTACTTTCTGATGTGATTGGACCTTCTTGTCAAGGCCAATGAGGCTAATGGTCATATTTTGACGTTTCCCTGCAGTAGAACTATCCTTGGGGCGTAGCTGTGAACTTGGGGACTACCTAGTTTGGTAAAGAATCCTTCTGCCATGCTGGTTTTTCGCAGATTGGTTTATAGTCCCACGCCTTCTTTCACCTGCTCGAGGTGCTAATACAATAGTTTCTACTGCTAGTCAGATGCTGGCACCTTTGGTGTGAGTTTGGACTATCCCTGCTAGCCTGGGCTATGAGCACCAATGAAGCATCTAGGTCATCGATCTGGGGTTTATGTTTTTCCATGAGTGTTGCCGTAGCCATGATAGTAGGGTCGCAGCATGTGCCTAGGCTACACTGCTTCGTAGTGCAATTTTCTTCTTTTGCCGTAACCACAGTTCACCAGTGTTGAGGGACCCGCAACCACTCTGTCTTTTCTAAGCTTCCTTCTATCATCTATTATAGGCCTAACGAACCCATGGTGTCTGAAAATTCCTTGAGCCCCTGCTAACCTTTGCGTCGGCCGCTTGGGCACCAAAATTTTTGGGTGGCTTCGTGCTCATATTTCTAAGCTAGGTGGATGTTTGCACCTCAAACAACTGTATCCTATGCTGGTGAGTAACACTTAGTTTGTTTCACTCTTCCAGCCATGTGCATGCCTTCCTTTGACATCTATGTCCTGTTGTTTGCATCTTCATGGTTACACTCGGTCTGGAAGCAACAGTTGCACGGGATGGTTTTGTGGATACCTCTGGTTGTTCCTATGCTCTTATTATTTCCATTTGATTACAATTGAACGTGGTTACTTCATGAAGTTGGTTTTGCCATCGTTCAACCTCTTCATCTGAGTCCGATGTGTAAGAACTCTCACAGTCCCATGAGAGTCAACCATCTGTTGTTGGATTGACCCTGTCCTAATCTTGTGTTATAATCTTGTATATATAGTCCAACTCTCCATCGTTGTCTTTGTCACACATGGGCTCAGTATATCGTGCCCCTTCTGTGGGGTCCAACGGGACCACCACGCGGAGAGCTTTCTTTTCAAATATCATTTTTTGTCTCATGAGGTTGATGATTCGATTCATATCTGTCACCCAATCTATCACTAACAGTGTATGATATGGGTTACTATCATCCACAATTTCAATGACCTCAAAATCGTTATGGGTGCCGGCGCCGTTAATGTCTACTATAACCCCATGCAGGCGTCCCATGGGCAGAATCTTCTATTGGTTAGCAATTTGTATTTGAATCGACGACCATTGTAGTGGAGGCCTGCCCATGTGATCCCAAGTCTGCTTTGGTAAAACATTTGTGTCAGACCACAAATCTGAGACGACCTAATCCATCCCATAGTCTTCGATTTGGATAGTTAGTCGCATTTCCTGCCCAGTGAAAAAGCATGTTTACCTAATTTGCAGATCATTCGTGGCTCATATGCTCCCGTGCATCAAGTTATCAATTCCTGCATCCCCTTTACCACTTTAGCATCCCTGAGTATGTTCATGTAGGTTTCCAAAAAGGTGGTTAGCACAAATGTATCCTTCTCTGATCCTAATTGATCCTTACTTCCTGACGTAGAAGCTCCTGCAAAGCTCTTCTTGGATTCCATAAAGGTTTCCTTTGCACGCTCCAAGTCAAAGTCTGGTTGCTTCAAGGGAGCGTTACAAACCCATGCATTCATCTCTTGCTGTTTCCCCTTACCTTTTCCAGTGGTAGCGCCACTCTAGAGCATCATATTTAAGTTTGGCTCCTCCACACGAGGTTCAGCCTTCATCATTTGGACGTTCTGAGTGGTGTTGGCCAGAAGCACCCTGTTTTCTTGCATCTGACCAATCAACATGGGGAAATCAATTGCTTCATGGTCAAATTGGTAATAGTAAGAGCAACAAGCTTTGGTCAGGTTTGTTCAGTCTTGCGCGTAATGCCTCGGCCCTCCACAATTGTAGAAAATTAATTGCCCTTGCCCCCGTCTAGGTCCCATGCCTCTGCGGCCTCATCCGCATCCCTGGTACCCTCCTTACATGAATGGTACAGTGGGATCCTATCCAGACACCTCTTTTTGCATCCTATGAGCAGGTTTTCAATCGATCAACATTTGGTAACTGCGGAAATTTCTTTCCTCATGGGCCATCGTTTTGCAAAAGTTACAAAATATTTTTTGAGGAGGGGGTTTTCTTAAGCTTGGAAATGGGTGATAATTGTCCGTGGCATGTTTTCCTCCCACCTCATAGATTGTACACCAGAGTGTGGGCACCATACTTGGCCCAACTTGTACCTCTAGTCACAACATTATTGGCCCCCCTGCTACCACATAGTTCACAAAGATCAAATAATGGTCCTTATCGTGGCCTAGTCCTTTATATTTGATACACCATACTTCTTCCTGTACCTTTTTCCTAGGCTTCTGTCCCTATTTTAGGCTTCACATCTCTAGACATAAGTTTTGTATTTTACCTTGGATTTGTTGTACTACCAACCCTGGGTCCTGTATTGGAGTTTCATGTAGCCACATTGCTACCTCCAGTGCTTCAACTTCGGTTGAGATCTTTTGTTGTGATAGAGACGATTTCAGATATGGCATTAATGATGAGACAAACCAAGTGCAGTGCTGCATGTCTGTCAATGTCATATTGCCATTATGCATGGTGCTTTTCAACATCTGATCTAAATCCCATGGGTTTTCACTAGGCAACGTTACAATTTCCTTGAACCCAATAACTAACTATGCTTCTGACTTGGGTAACCCAAATTCCTTGTTTAGTGCCTCCTAGATTGTTGTCATTCCTTCATTTGGATGATCACTTGAATATTTCATGTACTAGGTCAATGCGTGGTATTGCAGCGTGCTAACTAAGGTAGCCTTCTTGATGTTATCATCTGTGACGCCCAGAGCGTCCCATACAGACCTTATCACAAACCAAAATCGACTCGGTTCCTCATTTCCTATCCATTTAAATGTCGACAACTGGACTACACTTGTCATCCTGACTTTTGGTGGTGGCAGGGTTGCGGGTGGGGTTGGGGTTGGTGTGGACAGATTCAATGCGGGTGATGTGGGGGGTGGCATGGATGGAGGTGGTATCAATGGGAAGTGCTCCCTAATCAATCAGACCACACTCCCTAGTTAGAACCTCATGAGCTCCTCCTCACTTTCCCAGGAAATAGAAGCTAAAGGATTGTTCTCTACTCCTCCTGTTCTATGGTAACCTCTTCCACTCCGCGTCAGTCGAGACATCAATAAATGTGCATAACCTGGTTTTCACACAACAACATCTTAATCCAAGTATTCAATGATTTGATATACCTACCCAGAGGTCCTTGAAGAAATCGCCTTTCTGGTTCACTATAGCTCACAGTTGTATCTATCGCGAACTCGGTAATAAATCCTCCTATTACCCGATCTAGCCAATGATCTATTGCACGAGCGATTTTATCTTGTGTGGCTTCTAGCTTGCACACTAGTTCCAGGGTCCACACAATAGGTTAGTCCAATCTGCACCTTCCCACACTGTCACCTAATCTTGCGATCCACTCGTACTGTTCTCCCAGAAAAGATGCGAAGAAGATTTCATGAAAATATACGAATATATAATAGTCCAGCCAATCTTCCTCTAGTACTCGTGGGTTCCTGTTTTCCTAGGTGGCGAACTGGTGGAGTTTTAGATCCCACCACTCTTCAATCTCTTTCTTTGTAGGGTTCCAATGCCCCAACATCAAACACCCCTTAGGCAGATCTCGGTCCTGACAATGGGACCATTTGTTGACTTATATGGGCTTGTCCCAAGTTCGGAAGAATTATTTAGCCAAGCTAATCCCACAGCTACTCGTCCTTTCAGCAATAGTCTGCGAAGCGTGAACTGAGGTCTCACTTGAGGTAGCAAGAGAGGGTGATACAACTAGGTTTCCGCAGCCTTGAGATGTATGGATGTGGTCTGGAGGTACCGCACATTGCTTAGCAGCCTCAAATTGCTCTGTGTTCGCGTAGATCTAGACCCAGAATGATTTTAACTTTCTATGATCGCACTGTTTACAGATCTAATCTATTTGATGAAGTATTGTACCTCAGATCTACTTAGAAGGGTCTTTAAGCAAACATTTAACAGATTTAACTAGTTCGCGCACTTAGAATAAACTCATATTCACATATATCTATAACATAAGCATATGTGCAAATATTAAACAGTTATATCAACCATTCATATATAGTCAGATTCACAATAACTCGGATTGTAACACAAATTTGCAGAAGAAACTTATCTTTATTTCCACTTATCACCAATACCTCCAGATATGCCCTGCGCACTCAACTGAAGGGGTATGTGCACACAGCTGCAGACTCTTCCAGGCCTCTGTGCACCCAGCTACAGAGCCTCTATCCACTACCCCAAACCCCCGACTCAGACTTATAGACACTTTCAGAGTGCTTCCCTCAAAAATCCATTACAATTCAGATCCAAAAACATACAACCAAACTTAGCTTCCACTACCCAATAGTGACAATCATAGAGACTCATGGTCAAGCCTTTAGAGTTCGTGAATTCACTTGCAATGCTTTGGCAACACAATGATAATGTTTTGAAATGATCAAACAATATTTCATGTGTATGTTATAGTCCAACCGATATTAAGTTGGAAACTCATACTGTAATACTTGATATTTTATATAATAAAATTTATATGGTTGAAATTATTATTATTTTCATTTGATATTATTTACTCTTGTAATTAACATATGTAACTCTGCGTTATCATATTAGATAAACATGCATATTGTATGGCATTTTTTAAAAATTTAGTCGCAAAATAATACTAATTAATTTATGTTGATTAAGAATGGAGACATAAAATAAATCTAAAACTACTAAATTAGTCATCTATATTAATTAATGATGGACACGAATAAATGAATATATGACTAAATTAGTCATTTATAATGATTATGAATGAAATTAAATGAAATGAATAGAAACTACTAAATCTGTCATTTATATAATGAATGCGACAATACCAAAAAAAATAAATGGCTACTGCAAATGATAATTTTTTTTATTAAAATGATGGCTAAATTTTTCATATATACGACTATTGGTAGCTAATTTACAGTATCTTATAACAAGAATAAAATTTAGTCATATTTATTTGATCATTAATTAGTTTTAAATGATGACTAAAATTTTCATATATATGACTATCAATAGCTAATTTATAGTATCTTATAACATGACTAAAATTTTGGTCATATTTCTTTGGTCATTAATTTGTTTTCTCAAGGATTCATATAGTAATATATTTTTTTGTATGTTTGGTCATTAATTGCAACAATTAATTAATAAACCAATGAAAAATTGATGACGAAATATACTACTAGATGCTAAAATTGAGGAAACCAATTAATGACTAAGCTAAAAATGTCTAAAAATTGGTCGTGTTATAAGATACTGTAAATTAGCTATTATTGGCCACCAATTGAAAAATGGCCATTTATATGAAAATTTTAGTTGTTTTTTTAGTAATTAATTAGTCATTTTGTAATAGTGGTAGATATTCAAACAATTTATTTAAATACTGCGTTGCAATATTTTTGAAAAATGTAAGGTTTAAACATCTTAAGCACACATTTTTGTACTTTAATTTCTTTACATGAATATCCTATTATATTCTTATTTATTATTATTATTATATTATTATTATTATTATTATTATATGTGATATTATGTTTCTATTTAGAGTGTATTTTTTTTATTTTATTTTAAGGACACTTGTTAACTCCTAGTTGAGCACTAGACATACTTACACACCTCCTTATCTAATATCCCTCCATTGTGGTAAAACTACTATCGTTAGACTAGTTTGGGTTAGAAAAAATAGTGGAAAAGCCAAAGAAGAATATTGAATTGAGTATGCAAATCATTGTTTATTATTCAGTAAATAAATGAATAGTATGTAGTTAGGATTGAGACCCATGAAATTGAGACTCTTGCCAAACAAATTAAAGAGAAAGCACATTAATAAATGAGATTTGTATTAATTCATGATAAGTAACATAGAATAAAATTATAGATAATATTAATGGATGGGAGAGAGATCCATTAAGTTGCTTAGTTGTGGAAAGTTTCTAAGCTTATAAAAAAAGTCTAAAAGAACTTTGGGAGAGAAAGGCGAGCTATTATGGAAAATCCTAGGAAAATGGATAAGAATATCGACAAAAGAAAGACGCCACTAAAAGGAAATGTTATCATGAGAGACAAAAATTTTAATACTTGAGAAGCATATCAATGGACGATAATTGATTCCTAACAAGATCACGCCTAAGGGGTGAACTGGAGGAAATCAGTTCTAGGTTGGATGGAAAACGATGTCAGCTTCCCAATGTTGTTCTTGCCCCATAGATTTCTAATTAGAATGTTTGTTGTTCTTATTTAAGTTGGTAATGCATAAAATTTCGAATAGATGCTACAACTGTTTGGAAGGTAGGTATAAGATTTATGATTTAGTTGATAATTGATAATAATATTATAGTATATAATAAATGTTATGAGGATATTATGTATAGATGTGCAACAAATAGTTAATAATGGCTATGCATGCAGCTTGTAGAAGTGAATGGAGGAAAATAAAGGTATTCAATGGAACACTTAAATGATAACTTTGATATATAGGTAACCAGGTGTAGAAGATTTTTCCAATGTGATAGCTTATTCACACATATTATAATAAATCGAGAACTATGGATACGATAAATAGAGAGTTTTCAAGGGGATGGTAAAGGCTACCAGATTATCCTTATGGTGAACCTACATGGGCATGGTATTCATCCACTTAATTTCTAATACACTATACCTGTAATGAATATGGAGAAAAGTGGTGGGATGAAAAAAATTGTGGACTTATAAAACAGTCACCTGTGTATTTATTCCAGTAATAATAGAGATAAAATTTAAATTCTGGTGGATCAAATCCCAAGAAGGAATTTCAAGGCCAGGAGAAAAAGGTATATGGATGGTCATTACACTGAATAATATCCTACAAAGGCTAGGATCTATTCCAAATATTTATATTGTGAATGATCCTTTTTTTCCAAGTTTCTATATGATAGGCAGGAAATTCCACCACTCAATTCTCATCAAATGTTTTCTTGTGAAGGACATTATTGTACTCAGTTACAAAAATTTACTAGGCCACAACAGGAGCATGGCAATTTTTAATTGGAAGTAAGGTATAACTCTGTATTATAAACTCAAATGTTGGATGATTCTCTATTAGCACTATGTCACAAAGACTATCTAGCTTAAATAATAAACATCTTGTTCCTCCCTGTAGCCTCGTGACCATGATCCGATTTAAGTAGATGGATTAAGAGTATTAATAAGTAAAAATCAGATGAAGGTAATGTTAAAATGGAGGAAGGAGAGATAGATGCTGAAAGTGATTTTCAATCTGAATGGCTGGTATATGCCATCTGTATATTCTCTTGGGTCTGCAAAACCTTAAAGACAATTGGTGAATGGATCATTCAGATAATGAAAATTGTTGCAAGTGATTTTGTTATAAATATCATACTTTTGAATGTTGTTGAAGCAAGATATATGCAAGCAGTTAGTTTTCCCTCTCAAATAATTTCTCACAACATTTCATCTATGTCTACCTTGTATTAATTTCTAAGCATGTCTAGGTGATTCGAGATTCAGAAAATCTTGAAATAATATGTTTATAATATATGTGATACAAATTAAGCCTTTTATCATTAGAGGTGTTCAACCAAATCTTAGTTTGTTGAGTATACGTTTAGAAAAAACAGTATATAACCATTCTTGTTTCTCTTGGTAGTGTATATGACAAGATCCATCGAAATTCTTCCAAGTTGTTGATGCTTAAATTATATGTTGCTATACAGAGTGTGACAAAGCTTATGGGCCCATGCAATATGGTTTGCAATATAAAAATAAATTGACAAAAGTAAAATTAAAAGTCACTTTTTTTTGTTTTGCGGCTGAGAAACCGTAACACTCTAGAGAGACATTTAAGGCAATGGTGTTTCCAAAGCATCTATTCTATTTGAGAGATAGTGGTGCCTTCTTTGACAATTGCCCACAAATTGAGTTATTGCTTGTCATACAGCTCAGGAGATTTACAAAAACCCCCACACCATTAAGATCTATGGCACTTTGTTATGTCGACTTTAGTAAGCTTCTTTTATTGGTAAATTTAAAGCACAACATCACATTCCGAGTTCAATTTACAAAGAGAATCACATTATTGACTACTTTTTCCTTTTCAATCCACAATGTCGTTCTTTTTTCTTACCTCACCCACTAATCTGCATGTGCTTTTGGTACAATAGACTATC
This sequence comes from Pinus taeda, assembly GCA_000404065.3. Lineage (NCBI taxonomy): Eukaryota > Viridiplantae > Streptophyta > Pinopsida > Pinales > Pinaceae > Pinus > Pinus taeda. The sequence goes on from APFE031400531.1 coordinate 300,565, forward strand.
ATGTTACCCCCCTATAGTAGTACCAACTAATGAATTACCAATCCCAAAAGAAGTTACATTCTAAAAAATATTATACCTCCGAAAAGAATTCAATTGGATAATATCTATGTAGATTTTCATATTGAAAACATATTTTTAGCTTCATCGTTCCTTTGCATTATAATTATGAACACAAAGGCTACACATATTCAAGATTGACACGGTCGTTTAGCTAATTAATTGATTGGTAGCTTCTTCGGTTTAAGGACTACCTATATCCATTATGTTATTCTATTTGACCTTTATTGGAATCAGGTTTTACCCTCTTTTATGAGGGAACTATGTGAAGTATCATCTTCATTTAGACAATCCTTTGGAATCCTGTCGCAGGTGTGTGCATCCACTGGGAAAAGGAGATTAATGGAATTCATTGATTTATGTGTATCGATACTTGATAAATCCAAGGGTTGTTTAGCTGGAGGAAGCTGTGTATCCTACTTTTGAAATTACTCGGGAAAATATACAAAAAATACAAATAAACCCTATAACTAGATTTCAGGATCAACCCATAATAGAAAAATTACGCATTGTTTTGTTTATTGGTATGAGAAGGGTTAGCTAATAATGTTGGTTGAATTTTCTTCTCTTCATTGATTGGGGTTAGTTATTTTGTAATTATAATGGGCTTTCGATTGAAAGAGTAATGTTGTCAAGGCATGTTCCTAAACCCTCATATATATGTAAAAGCAATGAATTTGAAAATGTTCGGTGCAGAGGAGTTCGAAAATGAATCTAAGAGGGACGATACTAACAATAGCTTCCTCATGGATAGTTAATCAAGTAAAGGCCGATCAATAATGATAATCCGTGCGTACGAGGGGTAGCATAACTTATATCCTAGGCTCGTAAACAATTCGTGTTGTAAGGTTCTACGAGGTCTGAGTTAACTAAGAAACATCTTATCATTTCATTAGCATACAATTGGTAGGGTGTCATTTAGAAATGAGGTATTATGAATGAGCACAGCCATTGCTTCCGCAATGAAGTGATGATATAGATCAATGGTTTGGATATGTGGACACCAAAATTCTACGATAAATATTCGTAAACAAACCACATAGTGGTCTTTGCAAAGTAAACACAACCTCCAACCATTGTTTCAAGTAGTTGTACTCGTGATAATTTAGATGTTCTGATTTTTCATTATTAGCCTATCGATGCAGTGGGATTTATATCACACATACTTTAGATGGATATAAATGGGGTCGACAAAGGACTATGGATGAACACTATGCAAATCCTTGGACCATAAAAATGGTTTTCAAGTATTTTCCAAAAAATCCTTCGATTGTTCTATATGAAATGATTTTCAGGGTCATCTTTTATATACATGTAAATACTAGTTTTACTTTTTTACAGATTCCTTGCCCCTTCCTTGGGAAATAGGTCACATACTTGGAAGTCATTAAAGGCACTCAACCATGCCTGGGATGATTTATAGGGCTAGTTATTGTTAACTTATGTTCTTAGGGTAGGAACAGACAATTGGAAGATTAGAGTTAAATTATGAGTTATAAGATTCGTATGCATAGTATATCCATGGAAATAAATTAATGGGATGTAATTAATTCTTGTAGAGATATTAAGAACGGAAGAAATATTGAACTCTTATAAATAAAATATTTCGTTCTTATCAGACAAACTATATGTATAGTAATAAAAAAAAGAGACTCGTCTAGAAGAGGTAGATGACAAGTGGTATCAGAGCATAGGTTCAACACTCGAATCTATCTCCAACCACTACAAGATAGAAATGATTAATAACTAGATCCAATTGGAAATGAATTGGTTATGCATTGCAATAGTTAAATCATAAAAGATCAAGATCGATTATGATACACATAATACTACAGTAGGATAACATGATAATTCAGGCACAAACCTATCATTTTAATGATTAGTAGACATTAGGAGTAAAAAGTAAAATAAAAATATGCCATTTAAATGGTAACTTCACTCAAGATCTAGACTACCCCCCATCTAGTTACGAAGTATATGGGTAGGGTTGTTCCCTTTCTAATAACTAATGCGGCTACCTTGAATTATTTTGTTTTACTGATAGGTTCCCCTATTACATATCCCAAAAGACACAATGTCACCCATGGACACCACTACATAATTTAGGGTCAAATCGAGCATTAAAGAGGAGTTTTGTGAGGTATCTAGAAGCACACACTACATCATTTTGTGATACCAATCAACTTGATGTTGTGGCAGTAAAGATTTATTGTGTCGAGGATGCAGGGGTTAAGCATGGCACTATGCAGAAGCAGCATGCAAGAGATGAGGAAGATGGCGGTGGGAGTTATAATTTTGTTACGAAGAGAGCTTGTGTGATGGGAACAAATTAAGGATTTTGGGACCCAAGTCAAGATTGGTTCAACAAGCATATAAATAACCAAGGGTAGTAAGCATGATGAATCCAGAAAAAAATCAGGAGAAACACCTAAAGGATTTTGTTTACCTAAGACAATGTCTATATGGTGTACCCAAAATTCCATTAAGGTTGAATACTTGATCATCACCCTTAATAGAGGCTTAAATTGTTTGTTGCACTACTACGCATTGCTCCACCGAGGCAAAATAATATTGAGCTCCACTCCTAATGGTGATTTTGTCTAGCACCATCAGTGTAGGTGCATTATAATGTTTCTTGGGTTCATCAACAAACCATTATTTATATGTCATGTGTCTTGTGTATGTATTCCTAGCATTATAATGGCTTGCTTATTCATTAGTTGGAGGAATCTTTCCCCTCGTTGGCATTGTTCTTTGTGTACGTGTAGTCATGCAACAACTATGTGGATTGATATTTATATATATACACAAATCTGAGTTACAGAAATCAAATTCTCCTCTTTCGTCCCCTAGTAAGCTTATAGTCTCCCATTGATACCCAGCATGTTAAAAAAAGAATAAAAAAAAAACTAACCACAAGTGTGGAAACAAAAAGTATGAGGGTCCCAATTCAAACATTTCCCAGATTTGAAGGTAGTTTTCTTTTACTATATTAGGGAATGGGAAATAATCATTTGGTGTCATAAATGATTAAAAATTTCATTACTATGCCCTAGTGCATCAATTGATAACATCACTTCAACCATTTGTACAAACTCTCTGTAATAATGAGCTCATATATCCTCAAGTGAGAAAACATCTTTTTTTTTTTGGAGATGTCCATAAGTCTCAGTTGAGCATAAAATGTATGGCTCTTATAGCTACATAATCACACACCATCTTATAGGTCCCTCGAGGATTCCTTCAAACTCCACTAGGTGTACACTTGAGATGGTTGTGAATACATTTCGAAAGCCTAGCTTCAACAGGTTCAATACTCTATTTTTTAGGCTCAAATTTTGATTTTTAAGTAGATAGGGGAACCTAATGAAATTATTTTTCATTCTAATCATAGAATATGGTTTATCATGAGATGTTCCACATAGATATAGTATTTCATATAATGGTATAATAGTATTTGGTTCTTACAAGCCTTCGGAATAGTTTTATGTCTGGTCATATCAATAAGATAAGATACTTCTCAGATGAAAGGGTTGACTTAGAAGTTTTTACTGGAGCATACTTAAAACAAGTGCTAGGACTTTCATTAAGAAAGGAATTCTTGCAACCTTCCATCTAGTAACCATCATTTTCTTTTTGTTCTTCTTGGGTGAGATAACTCGTGAACCATGGTAGTAGTGACTAAAGAACTTCTACTCCTATGGTACAAATTATGAAACTAATTTTTATTTACCTTATTCAGCAAAATAACTATAACACAATGGTTTTGGATCGAGTTCTCCTCAAAATTCATGTGGTATAGTATGACTTGTTCAACAACACTATCAAAGGCTTGAAAGGATAAAGATATAGGTAGCTAGCTAAAAGCCAAGGTATTAGTATATGATAATTACTAAAGCTTAGAAACAACGTGGATAATTTTGTCAAAAGCTCACCTCTAGGATATCTATTAGACAAAAAAAATATACAAGCTACTCAAAGAAAATCCATAGTTAAGTTGTGTTGGATAGAAGTATGGACCTATTGTCACCTTAGAAAACCAATAACATTTAAAATTCATTGCAGTCGGAAGAATAGTGCATGCTAGAAAATCTTGGGATACAGACATTTGAAGCCAGGATAAACATACTTCTTAAAGAATATTGAGTTACAAGAGCTTCATTTTCTACATTCTTACCCTAGAAAATTGTTGACCCTATTGTCCTATTATCAAATGCTAAAACAACAATTAACATGTACTTATGATCTAGTATCAATAAACTAACAACTACATAGATGACAAGAAATGAATATTTGTAGTCATAATTGAAAATAGGTTAATAATGAAGATCGAATCATAAGTGGCAAGTTGCTAATGGTACCTGCTTGATACTTGCGTGTTATTTTACAGAAATATTAAAGAATGATAATGTATGGCAATACCACAACCTTAGTGGTGAATCAAATCTATAGTGAGTTACTGATAGAAGTTGTGAATTTACAATTGTTGAAATTGGATTTAATGTTATGAGTTATTAAGGAAATCACCTATGTAGTTTATATTGTTAGTACATTCAATACATTAAACCAACCACCAATGTGTATTAAAATGATAATCCAACTACATTAGTATATTAACATGTCCATTAAATAGTTTCCTCTTAATGATCTACATACATAGAAGGGAATGAGATAAATATAACATATATAGAGCGATTCCATTCAAAATAGTTGAGAAAAAGAAAAATAATTGCTAATATCATATAAATATGAATAATGTTATAAATTCTACATTGATAGTGGTTACCCATAATGTGAGCAAGGCAAACATGTCATTGTATATTTTGACTACCACATATAAAAGTCACCAAATTTGGGTGAAGGATTATATGAAAAGCATATGAGACATAGTATTGTTATAATGTTATACTAGTAGTAATCTTGTTCAGATGCGTGTGAATAGTTGTTCAATGTGGATGGAATGCACATAACATCAGGTAACATGTGTAAACACGTACCGGGAAACAACCATCACATATATGGAAAATCAATATATGTGTTCAGATTTGAGGGGTCGGACAACCAAAGCAAGGGACACACTTCAAAGCCAAGTGATATCGAGATAGTACTAAATAAAACAGGACATATGGTACTGTGAAGTTCATGTTTTTGGGTACTATTTCAAAGGAGCACCACAAGTTGTGAACGATATGTAACGGGTTGTAGTTACCAATTGTATTAGTTAGCATTGCCACTCATAAGGTAATTATAACATTTCATGCATTGAAATTTAAGAATTTATGTACATAGTGGATTTCACGTATGTGATCGATAAATGTTGTAGGGGAAACCTAAGCGGGGGACTTGCGAAGAGAAGTCTCATGTACTCTAGAGGGGAAGGAAGTAGGATTCTACCATCGAATAATAGTTCAAACGTAAGAATGAAGGAAATATTTAACTTTCAATAGGGATACATGACGGCGAGAACAAGAAATACATGAAAAGGAAAAGTTACCAAACAAAGTTCAGGAACAAGTGACTAGACCACGAACATTGAGGATGGTGTTAATAAAATGGGAGGAGAATGTAATATCCCTTCATTGCGGTAAAAATGCTCTTCTTGGAATGCTTTGGGTTAGAAAGAAAAGGAAGAAAAGGCAAAGAAAAATATTGAATTAAGTATGTAAATGGTTGTTTATTATTAAGTAAATAAAGGAGGAATATCTAGTTGGGAATGAGACACGTGAAAACAACACTCCTTCCAAATAAATTAAAGATAAAGCTCATTGATAAATGAGATTTGATATTAACTCATGATAAGGAATCTAGAATAAAATTCTAGATAATTTTAATGGGTGGGAGAGAGATCCATTAAGTTTCTTAGTTGGGGAAAGATCTAAGCTTAGAAAAAAAGCATAGAAGCACCGTGAGAGAGAAAGGTAGGCTTTTATGGAAAAGCCTAAGAAAATGGATAAGAATATCCACAAATTTTGCATGCTACTAAAAGGAAAACGTATCATGAAAGACAAGTATTTTAGTACTTGAAAAGGGGATCAATGGAGGATCATTGATTCCTACCAAGGAGATCTCATCTTAGGGGCGAACTGGTAGAAATCAGTTCTAGGTTGGGTGGAAAACAATGTCAGCTTCCCAATATTTCTCTTACCCCATATATTTTTGGTTAGACTATTTGTTGTTGTTATTGAAGTTGGTCATGCATAAAATTTTGAATAGATGCTGCAATTGCTTGGAAGGTAGTTCTAAGATTTCATATTCAATTGAGAATTGATAATATGATTATAGTATAGAATGAATGTTATGAGGATCTTATGTATAGATGCACAAAAAATGGTTTATAATGGCTATGCATGCAACTTATAGCAGTGAATGGAGGAACATAAATTCATTCAATGGAACACTTGAATCATAACTTAGATATATAGGTAGCCTTGTGATGATGAGTTTTGCCACTATGATAGTTTAATGATACATATTATACTAAATCCAGAAGCATGGATATGGTAAATAGAGAGGCTCCAAGCATATGGTAAAGGCAACCAGATTAGCCTTACGATGAACCTACTTGGGTATGGTATTAATCGACTTAATTTCTCAGACACTAGAGATGTAATGAATATGGGGAAAAGTGGTGGGATGAAAATAACTGTGGACTAATGATAGAGTCATGCATGTAATTATTTCAGTAATCATAAAGAAAAAATTGAAATTGTGGTGTCTCAAATACCAAGAGGGAATTTCAAGGGCACAAGCACCAGGTATATGGAGAGTCATCGCACTGAATAATCTCCTATGGAGGCCATGATATATTCCAAATATTTATAACATGAAGGCTCTTTTTTTCCAAGCTTGTATCTCATTGGGAGGATATTCCACTTCTTAATTGTCATCAACTATTTTCTTGTGAAGGAAAATACTATACTTGGTTGCAGAAATTTACTAGGCAAGAACAAGAACAGGAAAATTGTTAATTGGAAGTAAAGTATAACTCTGTATTGTATAACCAAATGATGATTGATTCTCTACTAGCATTGTGTCACAATGAGTATCTAGCATAAATAATAACCATCTTGTTCCTCCCTCTATCCTCAAGACCACAATCTAGTTTAAGTAGTTGGATTAATAGTATTAACAAGTAAAAATGACATGAAGATAATGTTAAAATGGAGGAAGGAGAGACAGATGCTGAAAGTGATTTGCAATTCGAATGACCTATATATGCCATATGTATATTCACTTGGGTCTACAATTCCTTAAACACAATTGGTGAATGGATCATTCGGATCCCAAAATTTGTTACAAGCGATTTTGTTATGAATATCATACTTGCAAACGCTATTGAAGTAGGCTATATGCAAGCACTTAAGTTTCCCACATAAAGAATTTCTCACAATATTTCATGTATGTCTACCTTGTATTAATTGGCAAGAACGTCTAGGTGATTTGAGATTAGAAAAATCTTCAAATAGTATGTTTATAATATATATAAGACAACTGAAGTACTTTATCATTGGAGGCATGCAATGAAATATTAGTTTGCTGAATATATGTTTACTCAAAAACTATATATAACCACTGTTGTTCCTCTTGGCAATGCATATGACAAGATCTACGGAAATTCTTTGAAGTTGATTCTTAAATTATATTTTGTTATACAATGTGTGACAAAGTTTCTGGCCCCATGCAATACTGTTTGCAATATAACAATGAATTGAGGAAAGTCAAAATAAAAGCAACTTCCCTTTTCTATGCTGTTGAGAAACCGTGACACTGCAGAGAGACATTCAAGGCGACGGTGTTACAAAATCCCTTGTACTATTTGAGAGATAGTGATGCCTTCTTCAATAATTTCCCTCGAATTGATTTATTGTTTGTCATATAGCTTAGGGGATTTACAAAAACCCCCGTGCCATTGAGCTCTATGTCACACTCTATTATGTTGGCTTTAGTAAGCTTGTTTTATTGGTAAAATTAAAGCAAAACATCACATTCCTAGTTTTATTGATGTAGAAAATGAGATTATTGACTACTTTTTCCTTTTCAATCCATGTCTCTCTTTTTGCTTGCCTCACCCACTAATATAAATGTGTTTTGCATAAAATATCTTATCAAGTTATTCCCCTGCACCATTACCAACTAATGAATTACCAATTTCAAAAGAAGTTACATTCTTCACAATGTTATACCTCTGAAAAGAATTCAGTTGGATAATGTTTATCTATATTTTTATATTGACAACATATTTTAGCTTCATCATTCCTTTGCATTCTAATTCTGAACATGGAGGCTACACATAATGAATATCAACACGATTGTTTAACCAATTAATTGATTGGTAGCTTATTCGGTGCAAAGACTACCTATATCCATTATCTTATTTCTATATAAAGTTTATTAGCATGGGATTTTATTCTCTGTTGTGAGGGAACCATGTGAAGTATCATCTTCATTGATACAATCCTTTTCAATTCTTCCGCAGGTGAGTGTGTCCACTGGGAAAAAGAGATGGATGGAATTTGTTGATTTATGTGTACCGATACTGCCTAAGTCTGGGGATTATTTAGGTAGAGAAAGTTGTTTATCCCACTTTTGAAATTACCATTGAAAATACACAGAAAATACAAATAAACCCAACAACTAGATTTTGAGATCAACCCATAATAGAAAAATTACAATTTGTTTTGTTTGTTGGTCTAAGAAGGGTTAGCTGATAATGTCGGGTGAAATCACTTCTCTTCGCTGATTGGGGTTATTTATGTTTGTAATTAGAATGGGCTTTCTATCAAAAGCCATATCCTGGGTGATAAAATATGCAATGTTTTATATTAAATGAAATGAAACCAATTGGTCAGCTCTATGAAAGAGAGTCTAAACCAAGAGAGTCTAGCTCTACAAAACACTCTACATTTCTCATGTACATTACACAATATATAGTAATCACAGATTTAGGGAAGTTAGAACAATAACCTGAAAAAAAGAAACTAATTCCTATCCCGAGGTCACGTGAACCAACTCACTATTCTAAGATATTCTCCATTATCTCTAACACTCCCCCTTTATGGAGAAGGGGTTCACAAATATACCTAACATCTCCCTAAACATTTCAAACTTGGTCTTTCCAAGAGGCTTAGTGAAAATGTCTACAAAATTATCACATGTATTACAATATACCAAATGGATTTCTTTTGATTACACTTTCTCCCTGACAAAGTGGAACTATGTATCAATGTGTTTAGTGTTTTTATGAAGCACCAGATTATTAGCAAGTTTGATTGAACTCTAATTGTCACACTTGATCATTGTTGCCTTTTTTTGTTCTTCCCCAACATCTTGGAAAAGTCTCTGCAACCAAACTACCTCACATGTTTCTGCACAGATAGATTGATACTTTGCTTTCACTGATGACAAGGAAACTATGTTCTGTTTCTTGCTGCTCCATGTAATCATCCTAGATCCAATGCTGAATGCATATCCTTTTATGGATCTGTGATCGTTTACATTTCCAGCCCAATCTAAATCTGTAAATCCTGTCAATCTAACATCAGACAAATCAGTATAAATAATCTCATAATCTACAGTAGCTTGTACATACCTCAAAACACCTTTCACTACATTCCAATGACTTTCAAGTTGCTTGGACATATATTGACTTAGCACATTGACTGCATAAGCCAAATCTGGTCTAGTAGTGGTCAAGTAGGCTAGGCTCCGAACCAGCTGTCTGTAACGTGTTGCATCTACCTCCTTAGAGCCATCCTCATTTTATAGTTTGATGTTCTACTGTAATGGTACTGTTGCCGGCTTACATTGATCCATCCTGAATATTTCTAGTGGTCCTTTGACATATTTTCGCATAGGAAATTGTTTTTCTTGAATCTCTCCAGATTTCAAGACCCAAATAGTATCTTAATTCACCAAGGTGTTTCATTTCAAATACCTGTGAAATCTGTTGGTTGATTTCTTTGATTAGATACGTAGCATCAAATTTAATGATCAAATCATCTACATACAAATAAATCATCACTATGCACCTTGTTCATCTTGCATGATATAAATATTAGGGTCATTTTTGCTTATGTTGTAGCCAAATTGTAGAAAAAATGAATCAATATTTTCATAACAAGACCTAGGTGCTTGCTTTAGTCCACAAAGTGCTTTCTTTAACCTACAGACTAAATGTTCTTTCTGTTTCTAGAAAAGCCCTTCATATTTCTCTAAATAAGCCTCTTCTTTCAATTCTCCATTTAAAATTGCAGATTTTACATCTAGTTGGTGAATCATCCAATGTTTCTTAGTAGCTAAAGCAATCAACATTCTAATGGTCTTAAGTTTAGCTACAAGGGAAAAAGTTTCTTCATAGTCAATGCCTTCATTTTGTGAATACCCCCTTGCTACCAATCTACCTTTTAATTTATCTATAGTTCCACCTGCATTAATATTTGGTTTATACAACCATTTACAACATATGGTTTATTTCCCTCTAGGAAGTTCAACCAGTTCCCAAGTGTTGTTTTTTATTATAGATTCATATACTTGTTCCATAGTTGTTTTCCATTCGCTATGTTCATTTCCATAGTTGTTTTCCATTCGCTATGTTCATTTGGTTCCTTATAAATAGAAGGTTCAACAATATTCATCATAAGTTATAAACACATTTTCCCTATATCTTGTAGGAAATTGAGCTTTCCTACCTGATCTCCTAAGTGGTGGGGTAGCCTCAAACCTTGTCTGATCATCATTCTATTTTTCTTCCCGCTACTGCTAATGTTGTTGTTGTTGTTGTTGTTGTATCTATTGCTTTTGCTATTCTTGTTCATCTTCTGCCTTTGTCTACTATTGATCCTGATCGTTTCCTATTTCTTCACTTTCTTCTTCCACCATGTACGAAATATCCCATTCCTCATTGTCCTTATCAAATTCTTCACGATCCTGCTCATGAAATATGACATCTCTACTAACAAAAAATTTGTGACTAGAGGGATTAAATAATATATAAGCTTTATATTGTGAATAGTACCCTATAAAGGTACATCTAATGGCTTTTGAATCTTGTTTTCTTTTGTCTTCCTTTGGAATATGGGAAAATGCTTTAGACCCAAATACCTTTAAATGTTTTACTACAAGCTTAAAATCCATATAATGCTTCATAAGGAGTTTTAAACTCAAGACTCTTTGCAGGACTCCTATTTTTTTAAATAAATTGTGGTATTCAATGCTTTAGCCCAAAAACCATTCAACGGATTCTTACCTTTTAACATGCTTCTAACACATTCCACCAGTGTTCTATTCTTTCTTTCTGTTACTCCATTCTGCTGAGGAGTATGGGGTACTTTTAATTATCGTAATACTCCATGGTCTTTACAATACTTGGTAAGCGCATCCTTCCTGTATTTTCCCCCTTGATCGGAGTGGAGAATTTTTATCTACTTCCCTATTTGCCTTTCAATCATATTCTTGAACTACTTAAAGTATTCAAATGTGTGACTCTTCTTACTCAAGAAATACACCCAAGAAAACTTTGTGCAGTCATCAATAAATAGTAAAAGATATAGTGCACCTCCTAATGACTTTGTTTGCATAGGTCCACAAAGGTCTGTGTGCACTAATTCAAGTATATCTCTCTGTTTATTCTCTATTCGAATAGGGAATTTTTCTCTATGCATCTTTCCTAATGTACAGGCATCACAATCATTATGCACATGTTTTAACATAGGAAGATCTCTTACAATTTCCTTTTTCTAAAGTAACAACAAATCATTGTAGTTTATATGACTAAATCTATGATGCCACAACTCCTATGTAGTCAAACCCACTATTTTTAAAGCTCAAATTGGTGTTGGTCTTACATCCGATTTGTATAGACCTCCCATTCAAATTCCTGTAGCAATTGCCTTCATGCCATCTAGCAAATCTTTAATATAGCAGTTAGATTTAAAAAACTGAACTTTAAGATCTTGATCTATAATCATGGATATAGAAATCAAGTTCTTTGTTATAACGGGCACATACATAACATTATAAATTTGTCTTACATTACCATTAGGTAAAATGGTAGAAATTTTCCCACATCCTTTGATATGATGACTTCTATCATCACCTAGGTAGATTTGTGTTCCATCGTTGATTTCTTTAAAATCTTCAAATTATTGCGTGTTCCCTGTCATATGTGTTGATGCTCCTGAATCTACATACCAAATGTCTGCATCAACATTCTCATCACGATTTTCCATGAACAATCTGAAATTTCGCTCATGATTATCATTCACAAGATGACCTGCATGTCATTTCTGCTTTTGTAGTTCTTCATGATATTTCTTCTTCCTGCACTCTCTAGCTATATGAACTAGTTTTCCATAATAAAAACACTTAATTATAGATTTGTTTCTATTCGGATTCATACCTTGGGTCAGATTTGGTCTTTTCTGTGAGCTTCCTTGGTCTTGTTGTTGTGGATTTCCTTTTCCTTCATAGAAGTTCTTTTTCTCCATCAATGCAAGATCGACACTCTGGGGCTTCAGAGTTGATATTCTTTCTTCTTCTTGCATCAGTATTCCTATCATTTCTTCAAACTTCATAATTTTCTCTCTCGCATTTATCACTGTGATGAACATTTGGTAGTCATCGATCACACCATTCATCGTAATTGTTACAAGATTTGTATCGTCAACTATATGACCAATGTCTACCGATTTGTTCTTCAGATCTTTGATGCTTGCTATGAAGGCAACAACTGTTTCATTCTCCTCCATCTTTAGGGATAGGATCTTGCTCTTCAGAAACAAAAGACGATTTGTATTCCTAATCTCATACAGATCCTTCAAAATTCCCCAAATTTCACTTGCTAATTTACATTCTCTGATATGCAGTATGATGCAATCTTTCACTAACATCTTCAGCAACATCCTTGCTTTACCCTCATGCTTCTCCCAATCTGGGACTATTGTGGATCCAGTTGCTGGCCTCTGTTGATCCCCATTTGCAATCATCCAAGCACTCTGCACTTCTAGCAAAGTCTACATCTTAAATTTCTAATTCGCATAATTGGAGCCATTGAGATTTTTATGCTCATTCAAGCACGCTTCAAACATCTGATTATTCATCTTTGCGATTAAAACAAATTTGACAGGTAAAAAAAAAATGTTGGATTTACCGGAGATCTGTGTCGAAGACAGAGATCACTGATCTCCAATGTTGTTTTTGACAACTTCCTTCTAGTCTTCTTCTCGGCAAATCTTGGCCTCCACACAACCTTCTCTTGGCAGCCATCACCAAAACGTAGCCCCTCTTTTTGTTGTGATGTTGTTTGTTGTTTCCCAACCTCACAACCTTCTCTCAGCTTCTCACCACGATTGTCGCACTTATCCACCTCGGAGTTGCGATGATCATCGCAGATGTACACGTGATAGCTGTGACTATCTCGTTGCAGATGTACACTTGATAGCCATGATGATCCAAAAAATCAAAACATGGAAAAGTGTTACAGTGTGATCATCGTAGTTGTACCTCAAATACTTGCGACGATTTTGCAATAGGCGTGACTGGAAAGTTCCTCACTGGACGAACAATTTTTCTCATCCCTTTCTCTCTGATACCATGTTAAAATATGCAATATTTTATATTAAATGAAATGAAACCCATTGGTCAGCTCTACAAAAGAGAGTTGGAACCACGAGAGTCTGGCTCTGCATAACACTCTACATTGCTCATGTACATTACACAATATATAGTAATCACAGATTTAGGGAAGTTGGAACAATAACCTAAAAAATAGAAACTAATCTGTATCCTGAGGTGACGTGAACCAAATCACTATTCTAAGATATTCTCCATTATCTCTAACACTGGGTTCGTCAACAATTCATGTCGTAAGGTTATGAGAGGCCTCAATTGACTGACAAAGGTCAGACCATTCTGTCAGCCTACAATTGGTAGGGTGTCATTTGGAAATGAGGTATTATGAATGAGAAAACCCACCGCTTCCCAACTGAAGTGAGAACATAGATCAATGGTTTGGGTACGTGGACACCAAAATCTTGTGATAAATTGTTTATAAACAAACTACATAATGGTCTCTTCCAAGTAATCCATGTTGACACAACCTCCAACCACTATGCCAAGTAGTTGTACGGGTGATAATTTAGATGTTCCAATTTTTTAGTTATTTGGCTATCAATGTCGTGGGATTTATATCACACATACTTTAGAGGGCTAACAAGGGTTTCTATATAGGGCTATGGATGAACACTGTAGAAAATATTGGCCCCATAAAAATGGTTTTCAAGGATTCTCCGAAAAATCCTTAGATTGTTCTACATGAAATAATTTTGAGGGCCATCTTTTATATACATGTAAATATCCATTTGTCTTTTGTAAAGTTGCATTTCCCTTTGGGAAATAGGTGAAATACTGGGAAGTCATTAAAGGCACTCGACCATGCTGAGGAAGATTTATCGGGCTAGGAATTGGCAGCCTATGTTTTTAGGGATAGGAATGGACTATTGGAAGATTAGAGTTAAATTATTAGTTGTACAATTGTTATGCATAGTATATCCAAAGACATAGCATTAATGGGATGCCATTAATGCTTGTAGAGATCTTATGAAGGGAAGAAATGTTGAATTCTTATAGATAAAAATATTTCCTTCTTATAAGATAAACTATATGTATAATCATAAAAAAAACAAAAAAACAAAAAAAAAAAACAACTAGTCTAGAAGAGGTACATGGGACTTATATACATGGGACTTATAGTAAAGTGTAGAATGAGTCATAAGCTCTAGAATGAGCCTCTAAGTTCAATAATAAATTTATTATATCATAAATAATAAATATGAGAAGTATTTTCAATTCCATTATATTTTTTTTATTATATAGTCTCTTAAATATCCATTTATATATTATAAAAATATATAATTAATAATATATCTCTTAAGAAACTACTTATCTCTATCATATTTATAAGATTTTAATTATACATTATTCTACAATTATTTATATGGTTAGATAGTTATTAAGAATGCACTCCGATGCTTTTAATTATTTTATTCTTCAGAATTTTGCAAGTTCTCATGTCATTTTGTTTATATGCTAAACCTTTTATGAATAGTAATGTAATTGAATATTTGATAGGGTAGCTTATGCATATTCCCATAAAGGAATGGAATCTCTGACTGTGTTGTATTCTTTAACAAATACACTTATGTCGCTACCATGCTCGTCACTTCGATATATTCGGATAACAATGATCCTACCTTATCTCTATTTTTCTTTTGATGGTATCACACATTTATTCCTGTTCGTGCTTCTGAGGTTCTCTCCCTCGGCAAATCACAACCTCATAATATTTTTTTAAATGTGCGGTCGAATCACAACCACATAAAAACATTCGTAGCGGAGACACGCGAAATCAATCTTCAGACATGGTCAATCAATCCTGACACAGGAGCAATCGATTCGCAGACAGGGATTCTGAAACGCGAATGTTGCCAATTTGTTCTCAGATATATCCAGACAAAAATGTCCAGATGATATCGAACGGAATGCAACGGGTGACGCTTAATGTTCGATCATGTTAGTAGTAGTTATTTTTATTTTTTATTTTTTTTGGAATTGGTAATTGGGGTGGTCATATGGGTTGATTTAGATTATATTTATTAAATTTGAATTAATTTTATTTTAAATATTATTAAATTTGATTTTGAATTTTATTAGAATTTTATTAGGGATGAACAATAAATAAATTTTGATAAAAAAATTAAAATATATACATTTTGTATCTATTTAAATAGTTGTTTTAACTACAAGAATTATACTAATTAAACTAATTTGATCCGTTATTATAATTATATGATGATGATGATGGTGGTTAAAGTTCACTGAGACCAAACTTTGGTCTATCTTGGTCTATCTAACCTAAAGAAACAAATTATTTAGTTTGATTTAAGATTTTATTCCTATGTTCAAAAAGCTTGGGGAGAATCCTCCCGAGCTCACTATAGTTTTGACAACTTAAAAGGCTAGGGAGGTTAGTATTGCAACAAAGATTTTGAAACTGATATCTAATGTGGTTGTATACGGGGCACTCTAAGAGGAAGTGATTTTGTCACAGAGATGTCAGAGCCTTTCCATCCATGGTGTTTTACGGACATCCCAACCATTTGTTTCACTATGGAGCTCATGAGAGTTCGTTCTAATCTTGGCTATATTAATTTTCTTCTTTGAGCTAGTTAAAACGAGATACTTTTGATCTTCTAGGGTGGGGTTGATGACCTCCTTATAATATCTTAATTTTCTTCTGGCTGCTAAATCTTTCTCACACCACCTTTTTTCTTTGAACTTAGAAGTAACAATATTTTTAATGTTATTAATGTTTTGCAATGCAACATTCTCATCAATCTCCTAATAGTTTAACCAGACCCTCATGTTCAATATAAATAAAATTTTATACAAATTCGTATTATCATACATTTATAATAATAATTATAACATTTTTTATAATAAATAATTGACATTTATACTTATTTTGTATATTTGTTTAAATTTTATTTATACATCTAAGCCCTAGTTGATATATTTGCTCCCAATTTCATTAAAAAAGTTAACGTTACTCATAACTCATAAATGATATTTATATATTATACTAAAAATTACTACCATTATATATATATAATAAAAATTCATTTAAAAACATATATATATATATATATATATATATATATTCGAATTTCATTAAGAACTTGCTGGGTAATTTAAGCTCCAAATTTTCATTGAAATCTGCACTGTTCTCCCTATACCAAACTTCCAATTTTTCAGCCATTACGACCTAATTAGGTAAGTATGATTGATTGTTATTATTGCAATATTTAGCTGAATAATTGGTTGCATGAAATAATCAGGATTTCAATATGAGACATTGTATTTATATTTACTCTATATTATCTAATTTACCAAAATCAATTTTCAAGATTTCTTTTAAACTAAATATGATTATCAAATGGTTCCCAAAAAAAGATATTCTGTCTTCAATTGTAATTATCACACAATTGATTGGGCGCAAAAGCTGACTCTGCGAATCCATTCTAATATATTTACCATCATTTGATGTTACAAGCTATTCTATCATTAATGATCTGCCCGGTTTCGAAACATGCTAACCGTATTCGTTGTTAGGTTCGTGTTATATATATATATATATGCTTTGCTGTCCAAAGTAGTTTTGGAGCAAAACCTTAATCTTAATTACCAAATAATTCCATATATTTAGCTACTTAACCTTACTTAACAAATAATTTCATATAATTACCTAAGTTTGCGGAGAACAAAAAATTTAGTGCAATGAACGCCAATTCGAGGGATAAAATGAGGCCTAAACCGGGATTACATTATAATTTGATCTCAAATAAACTATACAATGATCGTCCTTGATTAAGGACGAAGGAGAGCACTATACCGAGGTGGCTCTTTGCCAAATGCATTGAAAGCATGCAAATCCGACTCATCAAAACTGAATCAGCGTTTCCTAGCCAAAATGCTATAGGGGTGTTCGCACTGTCCCTCATCCCTAATCCCTATTTTCTTTGTTCAGCAATACATTAATTAGTTAGAGTATTAGTTACTGAAGAGGAGTATAAAGAGTGGTTATATTATTGATGGTGGATAGATTTAGTTAATGTGTTGACCTGTGGCTTTTTAACATATTCATATAAGATTCGTTTAGTTTACATAAAAACAAAAAATTATAAATATTTTAAACTTATTAATTTTTTATCTTTTAACATATTTGACTCTTGGCCTATAAAA
>APFE031400531.1:341150-375200 GCA_000404065.3 Pinus taeda
ATAACAATAAATACAAAACAAATTTATACTAAAAATGAAAAAGAAACCCAAACAAAACGTAACGCAAAATTGAGGATCCAGAGTTTGTTTTCTTTGATGCAATGAACAGTGTGCACCTTGACAATTCGCAAATTGAGTGGGGTCTACAGGTATTGCGGATATCGGCCGAATGCAACTATGCCAAGGATCTGCTTCAAGTGTGCAATTCTAATCAGGCCCTTGTGGGAATTGTAATCATTATCTGATGGTGACAGATTCAAGATCCGTCGGATTTCTAGTAGCATCTTCTCTTCAACATCTGGGTATTTGATGAGAAGCCAAAAGAACCAGGAGAGCGCAGCAGAAGTAGTGTCCTGTCCTGGAAGCACGAAGTTTATACACATATCTCGGAGATCTCTATCAGATAATAAAGCACGACCATCATCTTCAAAATGCATTTGCATTAGATTAGACAACATATCAACCCGGGGATCACTGGTACCACTCACGAGTTCTTCCCGTCGTTGTATAATTATTTGGGCAACAAATTTGTCAACGGTTCGCAGAGACCCCTGGAGCTTTGCTTCCACTCCGATGCCCAAAAACCTCATTGTCTTCCACACGGGGCTAGGCATAATGAATCGATAGGCGGTGGCTTCAGTCGCTTCGTGAAATGCTTTCTCGACCTCAAAATCTCCAAATCCAGGACTAAGGCAACCCACATCCACTACGAACACAACGCTACAAATACCTTCAAATGCTAAACGAACCATTGCATCTTGAATGTCCACAGCCGAAGCACTTCGACATGCGTGTTCTAGTACAGACACGAGCCTGGAGTTCGCCAATTCCTTCATTGTGTCAATCAATTTTCTTTTGAAGACCGGGGACTGGAAAATCGAACTCGTCATTTTCCGTATTGACACCCATTATTTTCCCTCTGTAGTGAGGATTCCATTGCCCATAAGGTTGATGAAGACGGATTTCAAATAGGTGCCCTTAGGGGAACTGCCAAACTTGGTTTTGGCAATGTACTCAATGTGTCTAGGATCCGTGGTGATAAATGAAAACATATTACCGATCCAATGACTCCTTAAGCTCAGGCTTCCACCAGAATGTTGAAGCATCTGAGTAACCCAGTCGTAAATATCGTTCATGTTGAGAAAGAATGATGTGAGGCATTGGGATTGTGCTGGGGTGTTGAATATGACCATATAAAGAAGCCGAAAGTGAATTGGGGAGGCTTTCGCATATTAACATGGCTCTGGTTGTGAAGGTTAAGTACCAGGGTATCCTTCGGCGTGTAACATTTCAACTCAGGGAAGAATATGTTCCAGAAATAAATTTCGATGTTCTCAAATCCAAAATCCGCGAGCCCTTCAAATTAAACCCTAACGCAGACATTTCCATCACATCCACAGATGAAGACGGTGATGTGGTCACCATGGCAGACGATGTGGATTTCTTAGACGCCACCTGTTAGGGTTTAAACTCTTTGTGTCTCGAGGTTTCATTGGCAACGAAGCCATCAAATTTAGAGAGATCTTCCGCCCCCGTGGAGCAGAGGTATGAAGGGATGGAACCATTATTGGAGGCGTTGAGAAAGGTTTCTGATCCTACATATGATTTGAGGGCATTGTCAGAGGTTCCTGTTCTTAATTATGTGTTCTCATCTCCAGCAGTGGCTGAACTCATGAGGTTGGGTACTGCAAATTTTGGGTCGCTGTTCAATGCCCAATCTCGTTCAGGGCAGAATAATTTTTTTATTTACTTTAAACCCAGAACCCCCAATAGAAGCAACTGATTTACATGTTTATGCATTGCAGGAAGAAAACCTCAGTCAAGAGTAGTTTTTGTTTTCATAAGCAATTTATGGCGCAGGAAGAATAGATTTAAATCAGAAGCCAGAACTAGATAAAAAAAAATTGCAAAATCAAACAATCATATGTGCATGCCATTGATTTATTTCAAGATTCTGTGAAAAAATTAAATTTTTGCAGCAAATTGATATCTGAATCTTGCAAATTTTCTTATAATCCATAGAGTGCGCGGCTTAATTTTCTAGCGAGAGTATTTTTATTTGAAATAAATCAATAGATTTTTTTTTATTTTCCAGATCGCATGAAGCGCAGGAAGAGAGCATACTAATCTCTTGATTTATTTTTATTTATGTAGGTTAGCGTGGATGGATAAAACATAATCAAGATCTGCGACAAAACCTTGCATTATCTACACTCTTTCTGCAATGTCACGGGAGCATTTAGACTCTCAGAAGACAAATCTTTCTGATAATCAAGCTCCTGGCTCACCTGTGATACAGAAACAAGACATAGAAATGCAAAGATGTGCCACTGAATTTATTCATGATGATTTATTTTTTGAAAACAAAACTAAAAACTTCTAATGATAATGACTTCTAATGACTTCTACTGACTTCTAATGGCTTCTAATGAGATCTCATTTTTATTTTTCTAATCTATTCTACATTAATTGAAAAGATGTTTTATTTTTTAAGTAAAAAAATGCTTCCAGTGAAGCCATCTACGGATTAAAAGTTTGAACATGCTCACATAAAGATTTAAAAAATTCTACGTTATGTTTTACAAGTATTTGAGAATCCTGTCTTACAGTTGGCTTAGGGTGATCGTCCTTGCTTTCCAAGAAGTACCTGTTCAACATCAAAGCCCTTATCCATAGATGGATTAGTGAGAAATGGGGGGTTTAAAATAATAACTGAATTTAAATTATCTATGTGCGAAAATAAAATAAAATAAAACTGCTCCAAACTTTGAACTCCTTTATGAACCTGTTGTCACCAAGTTCCACAAATTAGTTCATAAAAACAACTGCATGAAATAATTACTAAATCCTTCTAGTTGCACTTCCCTGGCAACGACGCCAAAATGTTGGGTCTAAAATGCGGATGCAAATTAGAGTTTAATTTAATGTCAACCCAGGAAGGTAAACTTAGAAGTGCCTATCTAAAATATATAAATCTAGAAAGATTTCTAATTTGTCGGAGATCTTATGATTCCCTTACAAGAACACATGGATTTTAATATTTCTTCCAACTAATTAACAATGGCTTATGATACAGAAGATGTAAAAGAAGGGGCTCCTAACTAAGGAGGTCCAAATTGTCCTTTCTCACAATCCTACTATATCACAATCACCATTGCTTCAAACCAGAAATGAATAAACACATAAATTAAATTATACCTAACATAAGCATGCAAGTGAGGCCATGCGGGCCCTCCATAACTCCACAAGCATACCACTTCAAAGGGAACTCAAATGTAGAAGCAACAAAATCAAAGTATGAGTCTTTATTTCAAAATCTCCATCAAGATGTACAAACCAACTTCTTAAGATTACAAATGAAGATTCTCATATTACAAATGAAGGAGATTGTACTCCTATTTATACAATGGAATGGGATAACAAACTCATAATGATGATCCACTAATCTCTCTTTTAGTTCCATACATCTCTCAACCATCTAGACACATAACCCCTTTTGGTCCTTGATCTTATCCATGAGATCATCATCTTCTCCATGAGGTTTATCTTCTCAAATTCGAATTTGATCCTTCAAGGCCACATAAAGGTGTCTTATAAGCTTCCTTGGAAACTACACATGTCACAAAAATAACCACTTTCCATATATAAAGTAAAATATATTATTTTCTAATATTTAATCAAGAATTTCTCTCAAAAATGCTTTAAAATAAATAATATTTGGAAGATTTAAATGAGACCCATTAATGGTGAATAATAGGAAAAATGAAGTGACATGGTAGTGAATAAAGAGTGATATAATGGAAGCATAGGTGAAAAATGTATGGTAATGAGTGATATTTGTATGACATTTTGAAGCCCAACAGGTCTCCATGAAGAAAGGCATTCTTCACATACATTTGATGTACTTCCCACCCCTGGTAGCCACAACGGCAAGTGCAAGGCATATGGAATCCATCTTCGCTACTGGAGAAAAGTTCTCATCATAATCAATGCCATGCACTTCTCGGAAGCTTTTGGCTACTAGCCTAGATTTATGTCTGGTGATTTTCCCGTCTGCAACACTGTTGGTCTTGTAGGCCCATTTTCATCAGACAAGTTTACTTCCTGAAGGAAGGGAGACTAGGTCCCAGGTTTGATTCCAGACGAGGGAGTTGTACTCCTCCTCCATGGTGGACTCCCAAGAGGCATGCCCAATAACCTCAGCATAAGACTGTGGATCAGAAGACTAAACCAAATGACAATGTTGATATGGCATTGGTTCAATTGTAGTGAGGGCAAGAGGAGGCTCAATAAACTCTGATCTAGTCCTCTGTGGATCGTAATTATCCCGCACAAGACCATTTCTAGTAGCTGGGTGGTCTTGTGCATATATCTCACTTAAGCTCCTTATTCTCTGATTTATGTCATGGGAAGTTGATTCACTGCTGGAAGCTCGATCTGGGCTTGGATGTGGATCATCATATCCATGCACTGGATTTGTATCTAGATACTCTATCTCTGCATTAGCATGCTCTACCTCGGCATTTGCATGCTCTCTATTTGCATCTGAGTGTACTGAGTCATCATCTTGGTCATGAGGTATATAAAAGGTGTCTACATGCGAGAGACTTTCCTCAAATTGGACACTTTGCTCAATGATGATCTTGTTCGTAGAGGAAATCAGGAGTTGGTATCCCTTCACATCATTAGGTTATCCACAAAGATGCACTTAATGCTCCATGGATCGAGAGCTTTCCTCTTTTCAGAGGGGACCCTAGCCCTTGCTTGGGAGCCGAAAACACGGAAGTGGCTGACCTCTGGTTTAGTGCCACTCCAAGCCTCAAAGGGGGTCTGATCCTTGACAGATCTATGAGGAGATATGTTCTGGATGTATTTAGCACAATTAACTGCTTCATCCCATAGCTTATGAGGTAGTGACTTAGCATGCAGCATGCAGGAAGCCATCTCTTTGAAAGATCGGCTCTTTCTCTCAACAACTTCGTTCTACTGCTGAGTGTATGGAACTGTGTGTTGCAACTGTATGCTAGACTCAAGGCAAAGGCTCTGAAGTAGTGTGTTAACATATTTTCCCCCATTGTCTGTACAGAGGGTTTTGATCTTTCTCTCTGATTGTGTCTCAACTAGTGCTTTGAAATCTTCAAAGTGTGCAAAAACTTCAGATTTGGCCCTAGGAAGATACACCCAAGTATGCCATGAGAAATCATCAATAAATGTAAGCACATACCTTGATTTGTTGATCGAAAGATGAGGAAAAGGTCCCATGAGATCACTATGGATCATATCTAGAGGAGAGGATGCTCTGTGAGTCTTTCCAGTGTCAAACTTTTCTCTAGGATGTTTGCCAAGGACACACCCTTCACAAACTCCTTCGGAGAAACTAATATTTGGCAAGCATTCCACCATCTCATGCTTACTTAGCTACTGCATATACTGTCAATTTAAGTGACCAAGCCTTTCGTGCCAAAGCCTACTACTATCATCAGCGTGTGTAAGCAATAAGGAGGATTCAAATTCAATAAATTTAGAAAATGTATACAGTCTAGCTCCATTGTTTACCTCACCGATTGCAATTTTGGAGCTGCTATGTAGGTCATACATGTTCACTACATCTGGAGTGAATTCCACTCTCTTTCTAGTGCCGAAATGAGTGATCTAATAAAATGAAAGCAGGTTTACCGAAATTTTTGGAACATGATGCACATCTTCAAAGCTTCCGTGTAAAAGTTCCACTCTACCTTTTCTGGTGGCCTCAATATGTGAGTAATCTCCCATGAGGATGGGAGGTCGTTTGCATGCATCCAAAGAGGAATAGACTTCCTTTGCAGTAGCCATATGATGTGATGCACTAGAATCTATAATCCATGCATCAGGGGAAGAGTTAATTGCAACTAAAGCATGGAAATTGTTACCTTTCTCGTGTGGCAGATCCTCAACATTTTCTTGGTGACCTAAGGGATGTGGTCGCCAAGGTTGTGCTTCTGAAGGATTTCTTCCATTTGATCAATTTTTTTCTTCATGCAAGAGGATTCCGAATGGAATCCTTGGTGACAGTAGGTGCATTTGTCTCCTTTCTTCCCTTTCTCATTTCTGGAGTTGGGGGAGTCATTGAAGGGCTTGGTATACCCTTCCTTCATTGGATGGGAATGGGCCTTTCACTTGTCTTTTTGCTGCTGATTTTTTTGATTTGAATCAGATATGTGATTTTTATTGTCGCCGCCATCATGCACAATAAGTGCATGCACTTTTGGAGGTTTGATTTTCGCCATGCCAATGAGTTTATCTTGCTCAAAAGTGAGGGACTCCATGAACTCTTTAAGAGAAGGCATAATGTAGGATTTACCTGTTGCAAGCCTTACTAAATGAAATCTAGACACAAAGATGGAGTATTCTGGTCTGAGCTTTGACATAATAGATAGAACTTGGTGACTCTCTTCCTTGGATTTGTTAATTCCACAACCCTTGAGTTGCAACAATAAATCATTATATTTGGTGAAGAATTCTTGAATTCTGTCATAGTTCCGTGGATCCAATGAGAGAAACTCCACTTCAAGTATATGTCCTTTCATCTCATCATGTTTCTCGAAGAGTTCTTCAACCTTTTTCCAAATCTCATTGGAAGTACTGCAGGTAAATAGATGAAACTGCAACTCTGGGGAGATGCACATGCATATGGATCTGTGGGCCTCATCCATGTGGTTAAGGTACTTGCATTTCTATATGGCTGAATTGGTTTCCACTTTCCCAGCCATGGTAATCCTGTACAACCCTTTCTGACGAAGGTATCGAGCCATTTGGTCCTTCCATTTGTGATAGTTGTATGGTGTTAGGATTGATGCTTTGGGAAACTCCATTTTTCTATCGATCTTCGATCTCCAAGCTTTAATACTTGCAAAATAAAGTATTGGTGCACCTTTTATCTAGAAACCTATAGGATCTGATACCATGTAAATGTGTTAGAAAACCTGCACAGATGAATCTAGCTAGTAAAGGTTGAACACATAGCTTTGCAGAGCAAAAACACTAAAAAGAAAATCAAAAGAACAAAAAGAATTATTGATTCAAAAAATAGGTTATAATGCCCATGATATAGCATTACTGGGTGCACATCCCAAGGTAATACACCATAGTGGTGATCAATGAGAGGACCCGACACCTACAACAAGTTCCAGACATAACTAGTTAGTTGCGGAGTGAAAGGAGGAGCAAATCAGGGAGTAAATAATGCAGAAAGGATCTTGCATGTACTCCCACGACAAGTTCTAGAGAGAAGTAGCGAGTTTTGGAGTGAAAAGAGGAGAAAATCAGGGAGTAAATCATGCAAAAAGGATCTTGCATGTGGTCCCATGCATGCATGGACAGTCAAAGGTGCCAATCTGGTGAAGATTCCAATGTTGAAGCCTTGCATGTCAATGAATTCTCTAACTAAGTGTTTGCATGTGCCAGTAATGAAGGTCCTAGGTGTGTAGTACCTCCAACAATCATGAAGGAAAACACAGAGATTGATAGATTAGAAACTAAGTACTAGAATATGTGGGAGGAGTATTTCAATCCAATTTAGTATTATTATTTCTATGATTGGTGGTGTTTTTGGTTCCACTAGTAGTTTAAATGGATTGGAAAGTTTTCGTAGATTTTTCTCCTATGATAATTTATTTCCCTGGTTAGGCAAGGAGTCTAGAATGGGAGGAGAAAAAATATTATTTCTAAGAATAAATATAATGGGATACAAATATTATGAAAATAAATTAGCTATAGAGAAATGCTAAGTTGGGTGAAAATCACAAGAAAGACATACTAAGAGAGAATGGTGTACTTTAAAGTAAAAAGGACTAACTCAAGAAAAGGAAAAAAGAACTCAAGAAAAAAAAAACGTAGGTAATAAAAGGGATGTAGACCCTAGAAGTAGGATGTTCATAAGGAGATACCACTAAGGAATACAAAAAGGGTTGCTATTTTTAGAGGAAAGTAGTTTGGGCTTGGGGGAGTTGTTTCTTGTAGTTGGTTGGCTCTATCACATAGGTTTTCTAACATATCTATTGTTGCGAAATAATCTTTAAATTGTGTTATTAGATATCTTTGAAGGCTGTATAGTTTCTCCTCATACCATGTGTTCATGTATCATTAGATAATGTTAAAATTGTGTTATTAAATATCTGTGAAGGTTGGGTGATATATCCTCATACTATCTGTGCATGCGTCATTAGATATAAATGTGTGTGTAGTTAAAATTAGAAAAGAAATATATGTGTCTTTATGCTTGATAGTGAGTTGAAAACATTTGATATGCATCTATATATATATATATATATATATATATGGAAAGGAATATATTAGAGAGAAGGAATATATTACTATATGTGTGTAAAAGTCATTATGAGTATATTATATCAAAAAAGATGTGATGCAGAAAAAGTATATGTATAGATACATAGCAAATATGGAAAATTTGGATTATTCTTCCATGTTTTGATTTCAAAAAATTCCCCTTTTGTGACAGTATTTTGCTAAGATATGATAAGAAATGAGGACATAATAAAAAGAATAAAATAAGCTATGTATAAAAATGGACTGATATAATTGGTCTACATAAAGTTTGAAGATAAATTAACGAACACAATAATATCTCAATAGAATACTTTATGGATATGTATGAGTAATTTACTCAGGAACCCATGTCCACTCAACCAATCCTAGGTGTAGATAAAATAGAAGTTTATCCGGTGATGATAAAGGAAACATGGTATATAAATTATATGTATTTTATCCATAATTAATCATTACATGAAGAATGTTTGAGGAACTATTTCCTTATACCAGTAAATTTCTGAACGAAAGAATAATATCACTAAAGCCAGAATAGATAAGGAGGAACATGTTATAAATAATTATAACTGTTCAAAATGAACAAATATGCATCATTTACCACATAAAAATATGTTGCATAATAAACCATTCCTAGTTATGATGCATATAGTGAATGGAAGGGTTTTGAATATGAAATGAAAAAAAATAATAGTGCATATATTATGCACAAGAGTATGTAGGTTAGCCATAGAAACCCCCTAATTTGTATAAGTAAATACAATTACACCAAGGACTAAAAATTATTTGCTAGTGGGAGTTAGCCACGAATAATAGAAATTAAGAATGATATGTTATAATTCATGGGTTACTGTCATGCCTCAAAGACTACCAGTGAAGGAAACATCTTTAAATGGAATAAGAGTGCCTTTACACTTCTTATAGAACATAAAACATGCAAATAGTGCATCGATGTAAGTAATCGAAAGTGAAATACATATGTTACCAAAATATATACAACAAAATTCATTCAATAGGTGTGTCACCAATACCAAAAAGAGAATCTTCTCAATAGAAGTTGCATATGGAAAGAAATGTTATTAAAAGATACATAATAATTCTAATGGTTCAAATAAAAGTACGAGTGGACACTATCTACTCGATATAAATAAAAGGGAATTAAGGTCACAAATGTCCCTAATGACCAAAGCCTATGACAATATTGGTAAATGTGATCTAGATGTACCTATTAACCACTCATGCAAAAACAAGCTATAATAAACATTAATGAAGAGGAATGACCGATTTTATGGCCCAACCTATGTATCAGAGTACCAGAGGTAATGATTGACATCATTTTTATGACCAACAACGATATGAATAGGAGTCGGATGACATTATGAGTTACCTGTAAGGAATAAAAGATGAGAACTATTATTAGAAGTATGAAAAATATGAAAATAGAATAACATTGTTATGGTTCATAAAATAGCCTAATATACCTGGTGTGAAATGGTAACTAGGAAAAGCAGAGTCAATATGTGCAACAAAATTCATATAAAATGGTTAAACTCTTAAACAATTTCACAGCTTTAAAATAAAAATAAAAATAATAGATAATCTGATAAAGCCCATTTAGAATTTATAAAGGGTTAAAAAGAAATATTTTGGACGCATAAATCTTTCACTCAAACCGAAAACACTGGAAAGGGTTGTAAAACCAGTTTGAATCCTAAAATTAGGCCAAGCCGAATGTGAATACGTTAAGAAAAAAATAAAGAAAAAAATTCAAAAAAACACTATAGGGTTGAGCATGAAAACCTTATAAATTAAAGAGGAATTGTTATTCCATGGAGACATACTATATCTATTACCTTGGGAATTGAAGTCATATGTTTAGAGGAAATGGGTCTTGTTTTATTCTCCAGAACCTAAAAGAAAAGAGCACTATAGAAATGAGAATTTAGCTACAAATATACAAAGAAAAGGAGGAAATACAAGTTGGAATTGTGAGGGTTAGACAAATACTACTCATGGGGGTGAGGGAATATTACCTAGGGTAAGCAACTAAATAGAAAACCGCTTAAAACCCTCTGGAAAATTTAGCAACAGCCTTAAAAAGTTGAAAGGAGCCTCAGGATGGTTTGTAACTAGCGCACAAGTAGCTAACCCTTACATTCATACAAAAAGGGAAGCATTAGTTGATTTTGTTGGATATTTTTATGGATGAAGATATGGATCATTGTACTCTCTTTCATTGAATAGTTCAATGAAAATCTAATAAGAAGAAGAATTTGAAAGGGTTTCCCTTATAGTGGGTTTTCCCCTAGTCTCTAACTAATCCTAGTGTCTCTATTTGTGAATTCTTTTCTTCTATTGTTTCTTTATGTTCCATTGCATTGATGGTGATATTTTTCTTTCTATATAGTGGCATATGTTTTTGAATAATGATGTAAAATATGAATAATGTTATAATGATGCTATGGGGTGAATTTAATATGGAAATGATGGAATGAAATTATGAAAGCAAAGAACAATATATCCCCTAAGAAAAATTAACATAGTTACAGAGCTGGGCTGAAGAAAATTCATTGAATATCACCCCCATGAAGACACCTTTGATGGATGAAAGAGCATATGGAGGGGACCTAAAATAAATACTAGGGTTTGAAGGAAACTCTAGGAAATTTTGTTATTAGGGTTTGATGGATATTATGAGGTTAGGGTTTGGAAGAAACCATGGTTTATGGAAAATATATGAGATATGCAATATAGAAACCCTTGCATGATCAAATAGAATATGTTCAAATCTCTTGTGACAGATTTAATGAAGCCCTAGATGAGATAGTCTCTATTAGGCATGGTTGTTGATGAAATTGGTTGAAATATTGAAGGCAACATTGACATATGGATAAGAGATGGAAATGACTCTTGAAGGCTAGTTCAAGAGGGACCTAATTTTCTCTCGTTAAAAGATAAGTACCTTTTATATTTATGTTACCTCCTTGTGATTCTATTAATGTTTGGGTTTTGATTATTACTTATGCTTCTTGCATGTATATTTTAATAGTTGGATACTTCAAACATCTTGATAAGATGTGATAAGTGGTTCCTTCTTGAGGATCATCTGAGATGTAGGAAAATATGGATAGTGCAGGAAGAGAAGAGCTATAGTTTCCCATGACAAGGAAATTGACAAAAGGCTACAAATACCTATGTCAAATAAGAAGGTGCACAGGTATCTGAATACCATCAGGTATATATGATGTATTGTTTCAATATTATGTTTCAACTACATGTTGGATGGCAATGTAAGCCCTAAGGTATGATGAGAATATCACCTTCACAAATGGCTCATGCGTGCTTATGAAATAAGTTTGATTCATGGTACTTATAATGATATGATGCACTTGTTATTGGAAAAGTATATGTTACAAACATAAAATTGTATAAAATAAAATAAAGATAAATAAATGAATAATCAAAATGATGATTATTTAAATAGTCATTAGTTAATTGAAAATACATGTCTAAAAGACATGTCCAATTGCAATGGGACACCTGCCTGGGACCTCCTTGTTGAATCTCAATTGTAGAGCATGACCATCACAATTTGGCATGGTCAATAAGTTACAAGTGGTAAGGGTCATATGCAGGGGTGATACCCATTATTCCATATTCAGATGACCACACTCATAGGATTAATGAAAAATAAAAGAAGGTATAATGTGTATACTTATATAGAAGAGCATAAAGGTGAACACATATATGTATATAATGTAACCCTTGGGTAAAACCATAAAGGGGACATAAATAATGATATAATATATGTGAAGTATAAGTGGTATATAAATTATATACATATGTGGTGGCTCAAAATATTATGAATGGAAAGAGTTATTGTTGGAGTAGAAATGTTAACAAACTAGAAATCTTTAGTACTCTTAAGGACTTTATTTATGGTTGTGTCTCTAATGAACATGTTGATATGCTAATGCAGAGACCAATTAAACTAATAATATTATACATATTAAA
This sequence comes from Pinus taeda, assembly GCA_000404065.3. Lineage (NCBI taxonomy): Eukaryota > Viridiplantae > Streptophyta > Pinopsida > Pinales > Pinaceae > Pinus > Pinus taeda. Next base: position 353,487 of record APFE031400531.1, read on the forward strand.
TAGTAAATATTTGAAACCATATCAAGGGTAACATAATACCTACGAATTCAAACGATTTATGTGATTAGTGTTCCAAATTTATATAAAGATGTATTCCTTAATTAGAGGAAAATTAAATTTGACACCATAATTATGTGAGTAAAGAAATTTATTCTTTAATATGAAAGTTAGGTACATTACATATGTTATCGAAGTTATAGGTTCAAAGTTTCAGGACTAAGAGCCAAACCACAACTTTAAGTTTCTATAGTGATTATTGTGTCTCACAAAACTAAGTAATTTGTTGGTTTGGTGATAAATAGAGCTAAGAAAAATAGACTATAGTGATGGAAACACCTTTAACTAGATCTCCTAGTGAAGGAGAACATATTTGGGTTTAGTTGGGAGACTAAATTTCACCTCCAATAACCTGAATATTAGACATGGTAAAAGACATGAGGAAGAAATGGCTAGTTATACGGCCAACAATGAACATTTGTTAAAGGAAAGTGCACAATAGGGAAATCTCATTAAAGAGTTGACTGAAAATTCAACCTGTGAACCTCTAGATATAGAGGTACATAAGGCTAAAGAGGACTCCTTAAAGCAAAATATTGCAAATGGAAACGTTGAAAGTGAGAATGATAAATATAGAAATGATCATGATAAACATGAAAGTGAAGAAGAGTATGATAAAGCATATCCAAAAGAACAAAAAATGAGAAATAAACAAAAAACAAAACTCCAAGGAGAGATTAAAAAGACCATACCATCTATTTTTGAAGGAGAAAAAGAAGAGGAAGTAGAATCCTTGATGCTAAACATAACCAAATATTTATAAGTATGTGAATATTATTGAACATTGAAAGCCATATTACAAATCTATCAATTGCAAGGAATAGCTTTGGTATGTTTGGAAGTAGAAAAAACAATATTGAATATAGACAAAAAAAATTAAAAAATTGCAAAGAATTCTAGAAATTGTTCAAGCAAAAATATTAACTCAAAGATATTATGATGATAAGGGGAAAGAATTTCATGATCTAAAGTGACGACACATGAGTATTGATGAATTCATGGAAAATTTTACAAATCTATTGAGGTATGTTCCCTATATTCGAGAGGAAAAAACAAAATTGAAGCGCTATCTGAATTTTCTTCGAAAAGAGAATTGAATTTGACAATCCAGAAATAATGCACAAAGCTATGTGAAAAGATAGAATCTATTGTCAATAGCTTAAACAAAATGGTGGAGGGCCAAAATCATGGTGTAATAAGGAAAAGAGTATATTTTGAACTGGGATTAAAAAATGTAAATCCTCCATTATAAATGTTTTTGAGAAAAACCAACAGCTCAAAAGGTTGAAATAAAACAATTAACCATGACCTACACAGTCCCAAATAGGTTATAAACCAATTGATCTGAATTATAAAAGAAAAAGTGGTGCAAAGGAGAGACAACCAATAAATTGTTTTGGGTGTGGAGAACCCCATATACTCATAAACTACCCATACAATACAAGATCAGTTCAATCTTTGTAGGTCATTTAGGAGGAATCCATAGTAAATTATATAACCAGAAATATGAAAGAGATTGATGCAACATTATAAGATGATAAATTAACCATTAGTCAACAATGATTGAAATTGAAGGTATGATTATAGGGCAACCCATATCTCTTTTAGAAGATCCAAGAACCAATCTAAACTATGTTAGTCTACAAGTTGTGGAAATAAGCAAACCAAATATAGAAAAAATTAAGAGTTCATGGTCGGTTTAATTTTCTATATGAACTGAAATAAATGTTAGGAATTGGTTTAAAAACTTCACTACAAATATAAATGAATGCCTAATAGAAACAAATATGGACATATACCTCTAGGTTCATATCATCTTTTGATACAAATGAATTGGTTAAAGAAACATAACTTCATAATCAATTGTTTAGAGAAAATTGTTACGCATACCAATGAAGAAGAAAATATCCACGTGATAAAGGGAATACAAAGGCCTATTTTTACCACACAAACTTTGATCTCACTGTTGAAAAGGTTTTGCCTGAAAGGCTACAAATTATTTGGCGTCTAGATAGAAGAAAGTACTTAGGAAATAGAAAATAAAACTATACATAATATGGAAGTGATTAAAATGTTTAAGGACGTATTCCTAGATGAGATTCTAGGATTACCTCCAAGAAGAGACCTAGATTTTACAATTGAGTTGGTGCTGAGAGCTGGTCATGTGTTCAAAGAAACTTATAGAATGAGTGTTCTTGAACTTATGGAGCGAAAAATGTAGTTACAATAATTATTAGAAAAATGGTACATGAGACCAAATATTTCCCCTTAGGGAGCACTGATGTCGTTTGTAAGGAAAAATTATGGAACTTTCATGATGTGCATAGAATACGTACAACTAAACAAACTTACTATTAAGAACAAATATCCTTTACCTAGGATAAATGAATTTTTTGACAAAGTTAGACGGGAAAAATATTTTAAAAAATAGATCTCTGTTTTAATTACCATAAGTTAGGAATTATATCCAAAGTTATACATAAAATTTCACTCAGAACAAAGTATGGGAATTATGAATTTGTAGTACTTCCATTTGGATGTAGTAATGCACCTACTACCTTTATGTGTCTGATAAATAATTTTCTTAGCAAGTACCTATACAACTTTGTATTAATTTTTATTGATCAATGGTACCTTGATATATTCAAAAACTCAAGAAGAGCATGAAGATAACTTGAGGATAGTGCTACAAAATCTTAATGAACACCACTTATATGAAAAATTTATCATGTGTGAGTTTTATCTGGATAAAATCAAATACTTGGGCCATGTGATTTCCAATGAAGGAATATCTATTGATCTTGGAAAGGTCAAGCACATTTTAAACTAGACAATACCTAACTACATGGTAGACATGAGGTCCTTCATGGGTATTACTGGATACTCTTTAACATTCATTGATAGATATTCTAAATTAGCGTACCCCATCAGGTCATTACAGGAAAAAGGTGAGAAATTAATTTGGACACAAAAGTGTCAAGGTGGATTTGACAAATTAATGATTGGTAATGAGTTAGAATGCAACATCCAATACATTTGGTGTAAGTTCTTACTAAAGCTACATAATCTAGCATTAATCGTTCAGGGTACCATGAATGATGGTTGGTCTTTTATTTTAGGTCATGTGTGAGTATTCTTAGTCATTTCCTCATAATCCTTAAGGAAAGTATGGAGATTAATATATTGGAAGCTGAATAGCGGGGTATGTCGGAGTGGTATTTCATGTCAAATAAAAATTATTATTGATATGAATGGTGGTGATTTTTGATCCACTAGCAGTTTGAATGCACTAGAAAGGTTTCCTGAGATATTTCTCCTATGAGAATTTATTTCCCTATTTAGGATGATAGTCTAGAATGATTTATGGAACTAGTTACGAAGATCGGCTTTGATAAAGGAGTGCTCACTATGTGTCGTAAATGTGTCTCCCTATCACATTAGCAGTATTATGTGTTGCCTCTACAAATTAGGCCTTAATGCAAAGGTAATATGAATTCAATCCTCATTCACTTCACTGTTTTCGATCATGGGCCCTTTTGCATTCTCATCCATCCCTAAAATTTCCCCCACCTTGTTTACATGTTGTGTGATTTTTGGTCTCATATTGGGGATTCCAAGCTTTATTATTTTGTATTTGCACTAGTCAAGATAGAGGTCTTTAGGCCTATCGCTCCATCAAAGCTACCAAAGTGGACCTTGACTGTGATTTTCATCTGAATTGATCCTGTTCCCTATTCATCTAAGAGTATAAAATTTGTGTACTTTACTTGGGAGTTCCTTTTTCATTATCACTACTTTTCATTCATTCCAAATCTTGATGACATGCTTATATGCCATAAACCTTTTCAGTGAAGGAGTGGTAGAAGGGCCTAGCTTACTCCAGTTCAAAGAGAACATGCTACATCTCGACAATTTTATAACACCCCTTATTTTTTACTTTTAAATGCATGACTATTTTTAGATTATTGAATGATTGATTAGAACTAAATGGTTGTTGGGGGAGCTAGATTTGAATTAATTGATTATCTAATTAATTTTTATATATTGAATAAATGTTTTTCTTTCAAGCAACTGCGAGGAGGAGTAGAAGAGAAATAAGAGACTTATCACTATTATAACAAATTGTTAAGTGGTCAATTCTACATGGTGGACCTTCCCAAATATTCTACTAAAAATCCAATCTGAAATTTTTTTATTTCAATGAAAAAGCATAATGGGAAAGAAATATTATGCAGATAAATTAATTGTAGAGAAACTATAAGTTGAGTGATTAGCACAAGAAAATAAAATCCTAGGTGATACATGGTATGCAGACCATAAAATTAAAACATTGCTGAGGAAAAATTGTTGGGAAGCATTATAAAAATTCCACTAAGGAATATAGAGATGACTTTTTTTCCTAGAGGCAAGATGTTTGAGCTCATGGAAAACTATTGGTTGTAGTTTGTTGCTTGGGAGGAATGTGCTCTATCCGATAGGTTTCTAAACAAAACTATTATGGTCAAGTAATTTTAAAATGGTGTTATTAAATATATATTAAGGTTGTGTGATAACTTCTTATACTATGTGTGCATGTATAATTAGATACTAGTCTATGTCTGGTTCAAATTAGAAAAGAGATATATGTGCCTTTACGTTTGATAGTGAGTTGGAAATAGTTGTTATGCCTGTATAAATATATATAATATATATATATATATATATATATATATATATATATTATGATTAGAAATGTTAGAGAACGGATGCCTTTAGTGTCTATGCATCACTGTCATAAAAAATATACTATATCAAAAAGAGATATGAGATAAAAAAATATATTATAAATACATAGAAGATATAGAATACTCCAAATAATCTTCCATGTTTGAATTCCAACAAATTTCCTTTCTATGAAGGTTTGTTACTAGGATATGATAAAAAGTTGGGGATAAAATGAAAAGAATAAAATAGGCTATGGATAAAATTGGAATGATATAATCAGTATACATAAAGATTGAAGAGAAATTATCTAGCATAATAATATCTATTTGAAGACTTTGTGGATGTGTATGAGTAATTTACTCAATAACCCTCTTCATATTAGTCAATCTTAATTGTAGATGAACTAAACATTTATTTAGTGAAGATAATGGAAACATGGAACTGGAATGATATATAATTTATTCGTAGTTAATAATTACATGAAAAATGTTTGAGGAACTATTTCCCTTTACTAACAAATTAGGCAACTGAAGCAACCTATGAGTAAAGCAAGAATAAACACTAACGAACAAGTTATAAATAATTGTAATAATTATTCAAAATGAATAAATATACTTAATTTACAACATAAAAATAGGTTGCATAGTAATTTTTTCCTAGTTGTTAATGGAAAGGTTTTGAGTATAGACTTAATGAAAGAACAATGGAAACAATATATAAAAGGTTCTCTTTCATAGTTATAGAAACCCCTAATCTATATTAGTAAATAACGAAAAACAAATCTTGGTGAGTGGGAGTTAGTCATGGCTAATAGAAATTAAAAATTATATGCTATAATTCACACTTCATACAAAACATATAATGAATCAAGTTTAATTTATATACTAAGTAAGGATTGCATTGACTTAAGGAATAAAAAGATAAATGCACATGCTACCAAGTTATATATGATAGTGAAATTAATTCAACATGTGTCTGATCCATAACAGAAATATTGTAACTATGTGTAAAGAAAATTTGCTCAAGATAAGTTGCATATGAAAAGAAATTTTACTAAAAGATATATATTTGTTCTAAAGGTTGAAACACAAGTACTCGACATAAATGAAACGGAATTATGGTCACGAATGTCGCTTAAATCGCCATTCTATGCCATGATTGACAAATCTCGTTCATAACCACTAATTAATCATGTATGCAAGAAACGCCATAATCGACTTTAATGAAGGGTCTCGTCGAGTGTGTAGGTTGAACATATGTATCAAAGTACCAGAGTTCAAGCTTCATGTTTTCTTTATAACCAACAAAAATATGAACAAGAGCCACACGAAATTATGAGTTACCTGTACGGAATAAAAGACGAGCAACTATTACTATATGTATGAGAAATATGAAAAATAGAATGGTACAGTTAGTGGTCAGAAATTAGTCTTTCAGACATGATATACCTGGCGTGAAATGGTAGTCAAGAAAAACAGGGTGAACCTCTGCAATGAAATTCATATCAAAGGGTTAAAACATTAAACAATTTAAATGTTATGAAATGAAAATATAAACAATAATTATTGTGATATGGACCATTCACCATAATTTAGAATGTATAAATGGTTAAAAATAAAGATTCTGCACACACAGATCTTAGAGTCGAATCTTTAAACCCAACCCTTGGTTATAAAGCAAGTTAAATAAAATTAATGAATAATCTTATAATTAGGGGAGGAGTAATGCCAAGCCTTTAAAAACCTAACCGAGATGAAATTACTAAGAAAAAACACATAAGGTTTAAGTCCAATTTTTTCATAAATTAAAGGGGAATTGTTATTCCAAGGAGACATAGTGCGAAATGAGGCATCCTGCGTTAAAAGGGAATGTAATATCTATTACCTTAAGAATTGAAGTACAAATTCGAGAGGAAATGGTTCCTGTATTCTTCACCATAATCTAAAAGAAAAGGGAACTTTAGAAATGAGAATTTAGGTACAAATATACATAGAGAGTAATGAAATACAAGTTGGATTTGTGAGGGTTATAAAAATAACAACCATGGGATGAGGGAAAATTTCCCGTGGTAAATGGCTAAGCTAAAAACTCCTTAAAACCGCTTGGAAAATTTAGAAGTTGCCTCACTGGTGCACAAGGAACTAACCCTTACATGCCTACAAAAAATGATGCATTGATTAGTTAGAAATTACAATGGTCAGCCATTAAAAAATAAAATAAAAAGAGGAGAATCGTAGTTTATTTCTGCAAGATTTTCTACCTGAATTAAAGGCTTCCAACCTATGGAACTAGAAAACCCAAACACAAATGATTAATGGTGATGAGAAAGCCTACCATGGTAAAAAAATAGGGTTCAAAACCCTCATTTGGCCTTCCATATAGCAATAACCATGTCGATGGAAGAGGAATGTCAAATCGAAAAATGAACCAAAAAAGAACGACTTAACCTATTCGTATACCCTCATTTTTTTCTTAGCAGTTAGAGCTCATTGTTGGATCTTAACCATAGAACGTGACCATCACGAGTTGGCCAAACCATTAAGTTACTAGTGAAAAGTGTCATATGAAGGGGAAGTACTCATTATTCCATATTCATATTAGCGCTCTTCTAGGTTTAATGAACAACAAAACAAAACAAGGTATAATGTGTATCGTGGGCTATAAGAGATTAAAGGGAAACACAAATATGTATATAATGCAACCCTTCGGTAAAACCATATAGGGGTATTAATCATGATATAATATATGTGAAGTATAAGTGGTATGTAACATTTATACCTATGTGATGGATCAAAACATCGTGAATGGAAAGATTTATTGTTGGAGTAGAAATGTTTAACAGCATGAAATATTTAGTAGTTCTAAGCACTTTATTTATGAGTGCGTCTCTAATGAGCATGTTGATATGTAAATGAAGAGACCAATTAAATCGATAAGACTACATATTTTGAATATTAAATCTTTGAAAAAATATTAAGGGTCACATAATACATGCGAATTCAAATGAGGAAGGTGGTTAATGTTCCAAATTTATTTGAAGATGTGTTCCTTAATGAGAGGAAAATTATTGTCGACAACATAATTATGTTAGTAAGGAAAATGGTTTTATTATTATACACGTGAGGTAAATTACATGTTTGTATCCATTTTTATTTTTGTTATTCCACTAAAAATTCAATGAGACATCTATCAAGATGAAGCGGAGGTTGTGGTGAAAAACAATTTCATCAATTTTGTAGAGATTTGAAGATGTACTTTTTAACTAGATTTTGGAGATCGATAACACCCTTTCTAGCAAGATATTGTACATGAAAAATGTTGAAATGTACTAGTATTTAAATGTTATCATAGTATCTAGATTCCAAATACCAAAATGACTAGTTTCAAGGACAAATGCTATATGCAAACTATGAGAAGTTATTCAAAATGAAAGACTTTCACGAGCAAGGTGTTAGTGGAATACTTAGACACTCCTCATGAAATACTCCTTTGCATTGGTGATGTCCTACAAGAAATTTAGAAGTTAGATTAAAATGTGTTTATCGTCATAAAGATGATCATCGACCAAGAATATTTTATTGAGGAACTCAACGCTAGTTAGGTGGCCTCTCTATTTGCTTAGTATTGTTATCATCTTAGTTCCTAAATTTTGCTATAAATGTAGTTGTGCTACAAATTGTAAGCTACAATAGTCTAAGCTTTCTTGTTATGGATTAAACACTATGAAATTTTTTATATGTCTTGATCAATAGAGATTATATATACCAATAGTAAATTCTAAAACTCTTCTCTTGTTCTATAGTTTTGGCCTCCCTAGTGGTGGACTAGTAGAATCAAAATAAATTTTATATATCGTTTATATTTCTCCTAATACAAATATATACTCAATCTTATGAATAGGGAAAATTTTAGGGGGCTAATATTTGTAGGTGGGTATTTTTTTCAATGATTTTTCAAAAGCAATATTGACTAGTTTCAATTTTCTTTAAAAATTATTCACCTAAATTTTATAGTATAATTTTTTTTTTTCCTTAAAAAAATTCCAATTTTTTTGCACATACTAGAAAAATCATTCTTAATTTGAATATTTCAACAAAATATTAGAAAAAAATCACATTATGGATATTAGGGATTAGTATTGTTCACCAAGGTTTCCAACTTTTCATATAACTTTCCATCCTTAAATGTTTTTCTCCTTACAAAAAAAAAGTAATTGGAAATCTAAAATTCATTTTCAAAAATACACATAACCCTTTTTTTAGTGTATTTATATTTAGAGTAAATATATTTATATGCAAATCAAATAAATATATAGCTGATATATATATATATAATGATTGGATATATATATATATATATATATATAATAATATATATATATATAAACCAATTCTAATAGAAGAATATAAATAATTGATATTGTATTATAGATATCTTGGAGGAATTTTATAGTGTGAATAAGGTTAATAACTCTCAAACTTGTCAACATGGTCACTTATAGAAAACTATGGTCAATTAGATACATGATTGTAAATTATGGTTAACAAGAGTAAATCAAAGTCAGACAAAATCAATGCAACATGGAAATTCATGAGAATAAGCAAGGATGATTGTAATCTAGTACAATAGATGATTAATATTGTGATGAGAAATCAAACAAAGAAAGTGTAACATAATGGTTGAAGAATGTTCTCTTGGGTGTAGTGTTGTCATTGGTGACAACCAAAGTCATGGTGTTGTTGTCAAACAAGGTATGATATTTTTGCTATCAAAGAAAGGAGATTTTGGGTCATAGAGTTTCCATTGATAAAACCCAATATCATGTAATTTATATCAAGAAAGTTATGATTTTTGTTTTTCAAGAAAGTTATAATTTATTTGTCATATTGTTTCTCATTTGATTCACACATCAGCAATGTCAAGAAGATATGATGGATTGAATATTACTGATAATTTTTTTTTATTTGAATATTTGATATTTATGATGTTCTTTGGGTTTTGTTTTGAGTTTGGTAGGAAGGATGATGTTTTCAAGCAATGTTGGGATTCATAGTGTGAGAAGTTCGAACCATTGCACATGGAGTCATGGATTAGGGCTTGTTGTTGCGTTTTCTTGGTCACAAGAGGAATACAGAGCAGGATAGCTACACATAAATCAATATCAATTGCTGAAAAAGATGGAATGAAGGCCAAAGATGAAAGGAAACTAAGAATCTTTCATCAGCTAACAGAGAAGGGAGGTGAATGAATGTTTATCTAGGAGCAGTCAAGAATTCCTACATGTCTTACCATGGAGAGAAGCCTCTGCATGTCTTACCATGGTATGCCACTGAAAAATTAATCCTGCAAGAAGTATCATACCATCTCGCTATAGGCTTGTCACCATCGCTACATAGGAAGCAGAAAGCACTGTGACCCACTATTCCTTTATGGATCAGATTATACAAGATAAAGAATTTGAAATTTGCAGTTGTCGATGCTAAGGAGATAGTGAAATTCGAGTTTGGCACTACAGACTTTAATCTGTATGAAGCCCATGGTATTTACAAGGACCACTATATAAGAGCTTACTTTCGGTGCATCAATGGGGCATTTCATTGGCTAGAAGAGGATCCTTGGAGGCACTACTACAATGCCTCCAGACCCAATGAGCTAGTCATTATAGGAAGGGATTTAAATGCTACTCCAATGGAAGTAGTATTTCTTGAAGCAGCAACAATAGAAGGTAGAAATCACATGCAGGACAAGGGAAAGAGGAAGATTTTTGATAGTTTATAGTGAGAGAAAAGCTTCAAAATGAAAGCAAATCGTCTTGTTGTGAAGGAAGCACATGCAACAGAAGCCAAGAGAAAGCAAAGGATGCAAAGAAGAGAGTAGAGTAAGAGAGAAAAGTAGAGGTTGCCGGAAGTAGAACTGAAGCTGCAGGAGACAGAGAAGAATATGAAGGAAGAATGGGAGATCAGGAGGAGAGAACAAGAAGAGAAGTAGAAGCAGGAGGAAGAACAAAGGAAAGGCATGATGATGGAAGAAATAATGCTCATACAAGTTGAAGAGTCAGAACAACCAGCAACTAATGACGAAGGTGACCAGATGAAAGATCAAGAGCTTGTTCATTAGATAGAGTAACTGATTGAAGTGAGAAACATGGATTTTGAATAAGAGCCACAATATGTAGATGTTCACTTGACGTAAAGAGCACCACAGGTCATCTCTCAGTCTCCAGCACCTCCTATAGTAGATCCATATTAGATAATGCAAGGAGATATTGTTCTCCTTGATGATGATATGGTCATGAATATGTATAGTCTGTCATTCAATGAGTTACAGAAGAGGATTGTATAAGCATGGAAGAAGCACTTTCCAGATGATCATGTAGCACCTGCATTCATGAAATAAAGGGTGATAGTGTTAGATACCATGAAGCATCCATCTGCCATTGCTAAAGCCAATTTTTCCTATGCAAGAGCAACATGACCGAATGTTCAGTATTTGACGACCAAAAATGAGCAGTTGGCATAGAACTTACAGGTTGCGAGGTAAGAAGCAAAACTAATAATTTTTTAAAATGTAGTCAAATTCCACCTTAGAAAACTCAAATGACTAAGGCAATGATTTCATTATATTCTTCTTTTCAAGAGGACCAAAATCAACCTAAATATCACCTTATTTCACCAAGCAGAAGTTGAGTTTTCAATTATTTTATTCATATATGTATTATGGAATGGGTCGACCTTAACCACATGCATAACTTCTTAGGTCCACCTCAACCCCAAGTGGGCCTCATGAAAGCCTATAAATAGAAGACATCTCAAGCTCATTTGTAAACATTGATCGAGCCACCTTCTCTTCTCTTATTATCTTGGTTCACATAGCTTTGTCGAAGGAAAATTCGCACAAAGGTTTGAAATCTCAAGGTCAAAACTCACATTAATCTTGGGTTTTCTAGATCTCGGACACTGGCATAAAACTAGACATTTTAGTCCTTGTACTCTGGAACAGTATGTTATGGGAGAATCTAGGGAGCCATGTATGCTGACATAGTGGGTTATGAGAGCATCCTAGGCTTCAAAGATAGATCATGTTGTATTAATGCTCGGATGCTCATACAGAGTGGTCTTGAGAGTGTTCTAGTTTCCATAGATGCTTGCAGAACAACATTATGAGAGTACCCATGGATTGAAGTAATTATAGGTATATTTTACCCAAGATTCCCTCATCTAGTTCACCTGAGAGCATCCATATATGCTCTAGACATAGTCATCTAGTTATGCAAAGAGCATCCAGATCTTCCATAGACACTCATACAACTCCTCCTCCCTATGTCCAGGACCCATTGATGACGTTTCTATATTTTGAAGATTCCTCTTAGTGACAAGAATGTTCAGCAGTATCCAAAAGCTGTCTACAGTGAGTGACAACACACTTCACTCCTCAGAATCAGGGTTTTGATTCCAAGCATGATTAGATCTATTTCCTGGATATCATAGTTGTTTTGTTGCATAGATGAAGTTATGAATCATTGTACTCTGTTTTTCTGAATCATTTGATGACAATCTAAGAAGAATAATATTTGCAAGGGTTTTCCACATAGTGGTTTTTGCCTGGTCTCGGACCAATCGTAGTGTCTCTATGTGTCTGCATGCTTTTCTTCTATTGTTCCTTTATGTTCTGTTGCATTGATGATGATGATAATGTTTTTCTTTCTATATAATTTCATATGTTGATGAATAATTACGTAGATCTTAATAATGTTATGATAATATGGGGTGAACTTAATGTAGTAATGAATAAATTCAATTATCAAATAAAATAACAATGTAGCCCTATGAAAACTTAACATGGTATCAAGGCTGAGCTAAAGAAACGCTATGGAGATCACCTCGAGGGTGACACCTTTTATGGATTCAAGAAGAGGACGGTGGATACATAAAGAAATTCTAGGGTTTCAATAAAACCCTTGACAACTTGATTATTAGGGTTTGATGGATTCTATGAGGTTAGGATTGGAAATAAAACCTTGGTTTAGGGAAACAATATGAGATATGGAACCGAGATGGTGAATGTGAAGATGCTGAAGCACTTGAAAAATATTTAATGAAGCCTTAGAAGGGTTAATCCCTAACAATCCTGGTTGGATAATTAAAGGAAATATTGGTAAATGGACCATGGATATTGATGGATCTTGAATATTGGTTCAAGAAGGAGAGTATCACCTCTCATTGAAGATAATTATTTCTCAACTTATGATGGCTCTCACTTTTGTTTAGACCTATGGATATGATGACTATGTTTAATTATTATACTTTATGCATATGTATTTGTGTATAATAATGGATGTTTCTAACCTCCTTTATGAGATGTGATGAGTAGACCGTTCTTGAGGATCATGTGTAATGCAGGAAGGATGGCTAGAGTCAGAAGAGGTAAAGAGGTATTTTATGAAATGGTGACAAGAACTACAATATACCTATAAGAAGGTGCATAGGTATTTGAATACCACAAGGTATGTATGGTATGTTGTATTTTAGTTGTATCATTAGATGGCTTGGTAAGCCCTAAGGTATGATGAGAATGTCTCTTTCTTTGATGGCTCATACATACACATGAAAGTGACTTGGGTCTATGTTTCTTATGATGAAATGATGCACCTGGTGTTGAACATTTTGATCTTATTAAATTCTATGAGGCTATCTAATGTTGATATATTGATATACTTGACGTTTGGCTAACATCCATCTGTTGGAAATCTTGATCCTATAAAGAAGGATAGAAACTTGGCTCTAGTAGATGATACCCTTGATACATGTTGTGCACTTGTCATGATGGATTTCACATAGAAGGATAGCTCATTGACTTCTATACTCTAGCCTATTGATAATGCTTATGGTAAGCATGATGAAACCATGTGGAAAGAGAGATTGACACTCTCATTGTTTGGGTAAAGTTTTATTGAGTGACATAACTTGACCTCATTGATTATGATAAGCATGGCAACCATGATGTTAGAGGTATAACTATCAGATTGATATTCTAGATCTCTTACTACCTATGGTCATGTCTTGATGGCATATGGTTAAATTGAATGTCCTAACTTGATGAAGTGACATGATAGAAAGTGTTATTATGTATATAATCTTTGAGATACGACGTTACATCTATCTATTTCTTTTAGTCCAACCTTTGATGAAAGATTGATGTTGTGATGCTAATATACATAATAGATATATGTTTATGATCTAATAGATATGTTGTTGCATGACTCTAGCAGCGATAGGCTGATGACATGACTCAAGATGAATGAAGTAGATCCCATTCAGAGGGAGAATATCCTCTCAGACCACCAATTGCATTATCTATTGTTGAAATATTATTTATGTGCATATGAAATTATTAAATTGTTGCAGAGTCTTAGATATGAAACCCATACAAAAATTAGGGTTTGCTCTAGACAAAGTCATAGAAGTGGGAAATCTCATCCCTGGGCACATACATGCTAAGGCCTAGAGAGCGTCCAAGAAGCTAAAGACACTCCCATGTAAAGGAAGCATATAGAAGTTTGACTATAGTTGACTATCATCTGAAGATTGTTGAAGTTGTTTGAACTCTGAATCAAGGTGTCTCTGACATATTCTGCCATTGTAATCTAATTTCTAAAGTGGTTGGGTTAAATTCGTTGATCACATAATGAAGTATCGTGCATGAAATAGGATGGTCACCTAGAAGATGTTGGTACCACAAATGTATTGCAGATAACAACAAGATATGGTAGTAGGAAGAGCTTCAATGTTTTCCACTACATGAACATGCACATTGAAGTTGCATTTGCAGGTGGCTGGGACATACATATAGATATGTCACTATGTTTGTGCTAGTAAAAGTTGGCATGATTTGGCCGATTGATATAGATGAATATTTTTTTTCGTGACCCTTGAAAATAACTTTTAATCGATTATTGAAATATTCTTTGAATATAGATATCTCTACAATAACGAATTTGGACTTGCTTGATGTCTAATGATTGCATTTGATGATTTTTTATTTCACTTGATGTCTTATGTGGGTATTCGGAAAATGATTTTGTATTGGCCTCCTTGTTCCTAGCATAATGGTTGAAGTAATGATAGTTATGATTCAAAATGAAATTGAAACCTACATGACTCATCCTTGGTGTATGCATTTTCACCTAGCAACATAAATGACTTTTGTTATGATTATTAGAATGACTTGATGAAGTTTTAGAATGATATTGCATGGTTGTTTACAATTTGTTAACATGATAATAAATGAAGTCATGATTTGATATAAGATCCACATGTCTCTTGGTTGAAAGCATTGATACTATGATAATAATGACTTTGATAATGGTTGTGATTTGACTTCTAATATTTGATAAGCTAACCTTTCTAATGTGATGCTACAACATTGATTTATGTAAGGTTGATTATGATGGCTTAGCAAGAAAATATGCTTAGATAATTGCATGAAGAAAGCTCCCAGATCTTGATATGTCTATATTTGATAGTTATTTGATGAAGTCAAGATGATGATTCCCAAGTTATGGATTTGATTTTGATTATGGTTTTCGTTTAATATCCTAATGATCTACTCTTGACAGGTGATGAGCCTCTAATAATTTAAATTAGGGGGAGATAACTTATTAAGCTCAAAATGATGTATCATGACATGTTGAATCAATTTATGGAATTTGGGAAAGAAATTCCATATTGCAAAGCTATTAGAAAAATGTTTTTGAATAATAAAAATGCAAATCCTTGGACACTCCTATTTGAAGTTCAAAATATTATTGAACTTAACACCGCATATGACAGTTGTTTGAAGCATTGATGTTATGTTTTGAACATCCATCTGTATATGTATGATCTGCATAGAACTTTAATAAATCCATGATTGAGTCACTTCATTCACATAGAGTTGCCACCAAGCATGCCTTGAAATATCTACATGAGGTGTTCTATTTTTTAGGATGGGATATTTCTCCTATGATATGTGATTATATAGATGTATTGCTGATATTTGAGATTATTATCGATAAGCACATTTCGATGAGATCTGTCATGATATATTGGATGAAATGTTCATAGAATGACCAAGGTTGAACATGATGTTGCTAACATGGCTAGCTGTGAGGCAAGACAAAGAAGTTCCTTTGAGAATTGTCTGAGCATTATCTAGATATAGCATGAATACATTATGATGAGATACAGCGAGATCTAATTGACTAAAAGTCCCATATTTATAGTTGGGATCAAGATACTCTCATACATTAAGACAGTGTAGCTATTTGAAACAAGATTAGGTTTGTGGTTGGCACCTCCTTGAGAGGGAGGATGATTGTGGTATCCTTTGTGATTTATATATCATTTATCTTTTGAAATTAAAATTTGATTTTATGTCTTGTATTAAAAGGAAACAACTTCTATTGAGACAAGCTAATACCAAATTTGAATATGATGAGAGCATCACTGGTCAAGGACACTTAACCAACTCTTCCTCCCTGTCTGAGCTCCCAAGATGAGGAATTGAGATGGAGGGCTCCTGAGGTTGAGGGAGCTCTGGACAATATGACATTACCCCTATCTGTTACACATAGGGTTGGAGCAAGCTACTCCCCTATCTTCATAGGGTTAGAGATTTTTGCTCCCCTGCTTGGTCTTTGCAGAGTATACCCCAGTTGGCATCATACCCTTAAGAAGGTCAACCTGTTGGGAATACTGCTCCTCATTTGATCAACAAGTTCATAGTGTAATTGAGATGTACAACCCAAGTCGATTATGATGTAGGTGTTCTACCGCATGACTATTTAGGGTCATCAATGGGAATATCAATAGGAAATAGGATGGGTTGATATAAAGCTATGTGATTACAGGTTGACATTAATCTCCATAATGATATCCCATGATTGAGATGTGCTCCCCTGTGTGTTTGGATATCCTATTTCTTGATATGGGGTTGTATATGTATAGCTCCCACATGATATTTCAGGTCAAGATGTGCTCCCTGATGTGGTTCTAGGATGAGATGTGCTCCTTGATGATATTCTCTCTAATGATGATTGGTGATGATATTTCGGGTAAAATCCCACTAGCAAAGATTTTAGGTAGCAACCTAATGGATAAACGGTGGTAGCTTAAGATCCCCTCCGATAAAAAATTCTTATCCTTCTATATTCAAGAATGTCCAACATTCGAGCAGGAATAATCTAGAGATGACCATGAATAAGAAAAAGATAGATCAAGATGTACAATGATGATTTGTGATGATGATACCCTTGATATGGACATGGCATGGTGATTTCATGATAAATATGATCCATGATGGTACGTGATGAAACTTGAATATTCCATAATGGCATATTAATCGATGGACATATATTGGCAAGTGGAATTCTCCCTATTCCACCTCCCTAGTTGAGAGGGAGTGCTAATTTTTGTAACTATGGTTAAATACCACCTTATACAACTCAAATCACTGACATAATGACTGCATTAGATTCCTATTTTCACAAGGACCAAAATAGACCTAAAGCTCACCTTATTTGGTCAAGCTGAAGTTGAGTTTTGGATTATTTTATTCATATACGTATAATGGAATGGGGTGGCCCTAACCACATGTTTTACTCCTTAGGTCAGTGTCAACCCCAAGTGGACCCTCATAAAATCCTATAAATAGCAGATGCCTCAAGATCATTTGGACACATTGATCAATCCATATTGCCTTGGTTCGCATAGGTATGTCGAAGGAAAGTTTGCACGAGGGTCCAAAATCTTAGGGTCAAAGTTCACACTTATATAGGATTTTCTAGATCTTAGACGCTAGCACATAGCTAGATATTTTATTCCCTAGAAGCTAGTATAATTTGTTATTGGAGCCCCTATGGAGCCTTGGATTCTAACACAGTGGTTTATGAGAGCATCCAAGGCTTCAGAGGTAGATCAGGTTATATTAGTCCCTCAACACTCGCATAGAGTGGTCTTCAGAGCATTCAAGATTCCATAGATGCTTGCATAACTACCTTATGAGAGAATCAAGGGCTTGAAGAAGGTCTAGATATGTTTGACCCTAGACACCTTCATCGAGTACACTGAGAGCTTCTAGATATGTTCAGGATGTTGTCATCTAGTGATGCATAGGGTGTCCAGGTCTGCCATAAACACTCACACAACTCCTTCTCCCTACATCTAGGACTCATGGATGATATTTCTATATTTCAAAGATTTTGATCGGCGACAATAGTGTTCAGTAGTATCCATCAATCATCTATAGTCATGGAAAACACACTTCAGTCCTCAAAATCAAGGTTTTGATTTCAAGCATGATTAGATCTATTTCATGGATGATACTCTATTGCATAGATGAAGTTATGGATCGTTATACTCTCTTTTTGATGAATCATTTGATGATGATATAAAAGAATAATATTTACAAGGGTTTTCCCTATAATGGGTTTTTCCCCAGTCTCACACCAATCTTGGTGGTTTTATGTATGTGCATGTTTTTATTCTATTGTTACTTTATGTTTCACTGCATTGATGATGATGATGATGTTTCTCTTTTTATATAATTGCAGTTGATGATGCATAATGGTGTACATATGAATAATGTTATGATAATATGTGAAGAACTTAATGTAGTAATGAATAAATTCAATTATCAAAGAAAAGAGCAATGTAGCCCTATGAAAAAATAACAAGAACAACTCTGACCAGTAGTGTACAATGAACTTTCTACATTGGGTGAGATGAAGAGAATGATACTTGCTAAAGTATCAACACTTGGAGAAACCATGAGAAATCTCTATGACAGATTTGTCACTGTGAATAAAGAAGTCATGCATTTGCATGACCTACAACAATAGAGCTACGAGTTGGTTAAAATTATTGAGAAAATACAAGCTACCATTACTAATGTACAAGAGTTGACAATGCGGTTCAAAGGGGCCCTCCTTGACTTAGTGAAGAAAATGAAGCCATAGGCAGAGCTATGTTGGGTTGTGTTATAATCTTTCCACGACTAGCCCACGTAGTTAACTGGGGGGTTAGAAGGGGGTCAAAGCCCCCCATTCATTGCGTCGATTGCTTAGCAAGGGGAGTCACATGGGGTTTGAGGGGTGCAGGTAACCCCATTCTATGGGCTCTGGGGTAGCGCCCCAAAATTTTTTGGGTTTGGAACCTATGTTAGGTTGGGCAAACCCACCGATGCTTTTGTGCATGATTTGTGCACATGTTTTTTGGACGCGATAGTTTTTGGTCCATGGTATTGGATGTGATGGTTTTCGGTCCATGGTATTGGATGATTCGGCATGTATAAATATGTGTTGTAACATTGAAAAGAATATAATGAAAAATCAAGCTGCTAGTCCCAGTTTTTGGATCCAACGGAAAATCTCTGTGTATATGTGTTTTATGTGTTATGCTCTCCCATTGTTTATTATCTATGTTTTAGAATTGATATGCAAGTAATTTCTGTATGGGGTTAAAACCTACATTTGGTATCAGAGTTGTTTTGGCTTCAAGGGGACGCCTTTGCTACTGAGGGGTTTCACTCAAGCTTGTGGTAAACCCTGTTCAGTGGGAGATCTATGGGATTGATTATGGTGGTGAAAGAAGATGGTGAGTAGTGGAAAGATAGAGATCGAGAAATTTAATGGTCAGAGTTTTGAATTGTGGAAACTCAAGATGGAGGATCTGTTGGTGGATAAAGATTAGTGGATCACGGTAGATCCAGGCACTAAACCAACGGCAGTGTCTGATGAAGAATGGAAGAAGTTGGATCGGAAGGCAAAGAGCACAATAAGATTGTGTCTCTCAGATTCAATATTGTTGAATGTATTAGGGGAAGTTATGATGAAGGATTTGTGGGACAAGTTAGGGTATTTATGCCAATATATGTCTATGGTGAATAAACTATTCCTATAGAAAAAGCTGTATAACCTGAGGATGAAAGATGGAGACTTGGTGACAGAGAATTTAAATGCATTTAGTATTGTGGTAAGTCAGTTATCGTCTGTTGATATCAAAATTTCAGATGAAGATAAGTGCATTTATTTGTTGTGTTCTGTACGAGATTCATGGGTAGTCTGGTTATTGCAATAGGTAGCAATGAAACTGCCTTGTATTTTGATGAAACAGTCTCATCCTTGCTGACAAAGGAGATGAGATGAAAAAATATGGAGAGCCAGAATGGTGATTCCTTATCTGTACGGGGATGGTCCCAGAACATAAAAAAAAAAAGTCATCAAGTGGGAGATCTAAATCTAGAGGGAGATCTCAATCTCTAGGAAAACTTGTAAAGGTGGTGTGATGGAAATGCGTAAAGGAAGGGCACTACAAAATGGACTATAAATCTAAAGCTTCTGATAAAGGAAAGGGATCTAATGATGCTCCTTCTACAGAGGAAAAAACCACCTCAGATGAAGGTGGGGATGTGTAATTGTCTTCTTCAAGTACACATCTAGATCATGAGGAATGGTTGATTGACTTAAGACTGGTGCATCCTTTCAGTTCACTCCCCATAGAGAGTGGTTCCGCGAGTATGAGAAATATGATGGTGGTGATGTCTTCTTGGGGGATGACAAGAAGGCTAGAATCATTGGTCACAAAAATGTAAAGTTGAAGTTGCAAGGTGGAAGGGTTAGAAAACTTCTGGGTGTTCTGCTTATTCCTGCATTGGCTAGAAATTTGATTTCTATAAGCAAGCTAGATGATGTAGGTGTAAAAACATTGTTCGAGAAGGATACCTACAAGATGGTTCGGGGAGCACTAGTATTTATGCGAGGAGTTCGGATTGGAACTTTGTACAAGCTGCAAGGTAGCACTATTGTTGATGGGTGCAAGAGTTCTGTGGTTACTAAAAGTGGAGTAAAAAATCTAATGGTCTCTAGAGAGAAGACCATGCTGTGGCATCAAAGGCTTAGACATATTAGAGAGAAGGGCCTTCGAATACTTCAAGTTAAAGGTATGGTAGAAGGTATGAGTAATAGCTCTCTAGATTTTGATTTCTGTGAAAATTGTGTATATGGGAAGTAGAATCGGGTGAGTTTCCCCTATGGTGGTAAGAGGGCGAAATAGATGTTAGAGCTTGTGCAGAATCGGGTGAGTTTACCCTGTGGTGGTAAGAGCGTGAAACAAATATTAGAGCTTGTGCATAGTGATGTGTTTGGACCTATGAAGGTTCCATCACTTGGTAAGTCTGTGTACTATGTATCATTTATAGATGACTTCTCAAGGAATACATGGATATATTTCATTAAGAAGAAATTTGAAGTCTTTGATAGGTTTAAAGAATTTAAGGCTCTGGTGGGAAACTAGACAGAGAAGAAGATAAATTTGTTGAGGAAAAATAATGGTGGAGAGTTTTGCAGTAAGGAATTTGAAGAATTCTGTAAGAAGTGTGGTCTAGCACGACAAAAGACTACTACATATACAACTCAACAAAATGGAGTTGCAGAAATAATGAGCAAGACGTTGATGGAAAGGGCAAGAAGCATGCTCAGTGGTGTTGGGTTAGGACAAGAATTCTAGGCAGAAGCGGTGGAGACGACATGTTACTATTATCACCCCAAGAAACTCACCTAGGTTGTATCTCAGTGATGCTCGAGAACATTAAAAATTCAACAAAATGTTGGGAAATGGATGAATGGAAGGAATGATGCTTTTCCAAGCCAGATAACCACTTCTACTGTGCTTGACCCCAGACATGGGTGAACACCCCCAGACTACAAGGCTTTTAACCACCAATTACTCATAGTTTAAGGAAAAGGTGATAATGGAGAAGACTGACCACACTAGCAGATGCATAGTGTTGGATACCTATACCAATAGGTTTCATATTTCATGATTGGCAAATTCAAATGCAAAATATGCTCTACTTTGCTGATTCAAAGATCCCATATTTCCAAGGAAGGCAAGGTGTGTACATGCCTTCATGTCTATT
>APFE031400531.1:379770-393010 GCA_000404065.3 Pinus taeda
CAGGTACTTACTCTGCCAAATCCTCAAGCAGGAGCAACTGCTTCATCTTCTGCAACACAACAAGGGGCAGTGCAAACCACAGAGCAAGAGCAAAGCAAGGGCAAGGAGAAGATCATGGAAGGGCAGCAACCCCAATAGGAGCAGCAGCAAAAAGACCAACAGGGTCAGGGGAAACAATCAGCAGACGCCAAAATGGCCACCCAAGAACAGACAACACCAATGGCGCCTCCAAGGCAGGATTCTAGGGTTGATTCCTCCATCCTCCAAACCCCTCAAAGGGAGGACGTAAGCAGAAAAAGAGAAAGGGAGACTCCCCTGACTACATTGCCAGAGAAGAGACAAAGGTTAAATCCCTTCTCGGAGGAGGAAATGCCAAGCATGGAGGCATCAGCCAGCTCCTTACAACAGGAGCAAGATAGGGCAGCATTAGGAGAAGTGAGCTCCTCAGCACAGAGGAAGGGAGGAGAAACAAGCATCAAACAGCAGTTCATAGACATCAAGAGGAGGAGTGAACCAATAAAAATTCAACTCTACAATCACCTGCTGAACATGGCTCCTACAAACCAACAAAGGCTCATGTCTGCCTTTGATGTGCAGGAGGGGAAAATGACAATGAGCCACTTCACTCCAACAGTGCAGCAACCTCAATCAGTTGCAGACTATATTAGGACCAATTTGGAGGTCCTAGCAAAAGACATCCGCCCAATGGATCAAATTGAGCTCCATAAACAAACGGGTGAGATGGTCTATGCCACATTGGCTGATAAGACCCTGGTCAACTACAGGCTACAAAATAGCCTGAACAATACTGCTGCACAGCTTGAGTTGGAAAGGGCTTCCTCTCAAGCTAAGGACAACAGAATCAAAGCCTTGAAGGAGATTATAATAGAGTTTGGGCATGATCCCAAGGATGTTAAGGCAGTACAAGAAGTCCTCAGGCTAAGGGATGCTGACATGGCAACAATGAAAAAGAAATTGAAAATCCCACCAACTCTTCACCCACAAACAGAAGAGATTGCCCAACAGAGGCAAGAAAAGGATGCAGCTTCCTTACTAATGACATTATACAAGGAGCTCATCCAGACTCAAGAAAAGCTGTAGGAGTCAGAGGCCACTTTAGAAGCAGCATTGCAGCAGAAGGAGGCAGGGCAAACCTCACAACCACCTCCAGAAACAATAAACCTTGAGGAAACCCCTCAAGACACTGCCCCTCCCAGCCAACAAGTGCAGAAGAAGCCCCAGACACCCAGCACCACAACAGAGCAGCTGAAAGCCTGGACATGCAGAAGCTGAGGAAAGAAAACAGGTACTGAGCCAGATGTCTGAGCTAGCAAGCCAGCACATCTGGCAAAAATAAATGAAAAATTGACAAGTCAAACAAAATGTGGCAGAAAGAGAGAGGGAGGTAAAGGCCCTCAAGAAGAGGATTGCTGAGCTAGAAAAAGAGCTCACACTGGATAAAGTCACATCAGAGCTTAAGAGGGTCATCTGGGGCAACATTGGCTAGTCTATAACAGACCAATGGGAGTATATTGAGGCTATATATGAGCAAATAGCACTCATTGGAAGAGCACACAGAGAAATACAAAGAGCAAGGGCAACTCTAGGTAGCATGCCAGAGATTGCCACTAGGATGATAGACGTGCTGAACTACAGTACAAGCTCCCAGCTGATAAGAATGGGGATTGGAAACAGGACAGAGACCATCTCCCTAATAAAAAAAGTCCTGACATTGAGAAACCTGATTCAGACCCTGGAAAGAAGAACCCAGGACATGCAAGCTGATATTAATAAATTTCAGAACAGGTTTATGGCTTTGCAGAACAGGGGGCTCCCTAGCCCATTGGATACATCAGGAAAATTACTCTCCCATGAGAAGTATGCCAAGAAAATAAGCAATTTTTCAGCAACACAGATTTCAGAGGCATCTAGTGCATCATCAGAAGCAGGCCCAGTAACAGGGCAGATTCTTTTTGATAGAGTAGATAATCTATTTTTTATTAGGAATGAAATTACACATTTGTTTGATGAGCCCCCTCATTTTTACAAATATACAGAGGCTGATGAGACCATGGGGTCAATTTTGAAACATCAGTTACCTTCATCAGAGGTATGGGAAGAATTGATACGATTACTGTTAAACCAAAGTCAGTAATTGTGATTTTGCCTTTGAAAATATTTTGAACTTCATACACAGCAGGAAAAAGACACATCAGCAGGTATGTGGACAAAGTCTGATCCAACTCAGCACAGGTACTCGGCCACAACAATAGCATCAGCAGTCACGGGTGACAGGGCCGAGAAGAGACAGGAAGTTACAGCTGCACAGACACGTCATTCAGCAGTTATGTCAAAGCGCTCAACCGACTCCAACCGACTCCGTGAGCCCCAAAGGTCAAGATTGTTCTGACAGGAGTAAAGAGCACTTATCTTGTATTAAAAGATTGTAATAACTTCTCATCTACTACTCCTGTACGAGTTAAAGTAGATATTTATTTCTCAGATGACTCAATGCCTGAGATATTTTGTAATAGACTTCTATATATTCCCCCTCGCATTTGTTAGCAGGGGTTGGACTCTGGATGTAAGAAATCACTTGATATCTATTCTGTAGCTCTTCTATTGTAAATCTTCAGACAACTAATACAAAGGATGATGGGATTTCTAAAGCGTTGTGCCTCTTGATGTCTTGCTGATGTATGGCTCAATATTGCAGGATTCCTGCGTGTTTCATGGCTCAATAAGTTTCCTTGTTTCTCTCTGTTATATGTTTGCTATCTTTCATATATCATTCATGTCATCCATATATTACATATCTAAATAGCAAGGAAAAAGAATAGTCTCAGGATTAAATCACAGATTACCCTGAACTCGATCCAAGCTATTATAAATGTTTTCTTCAGTTATGGGAATGAAAGTGTAATTCTTAAATGCTACCTTTCACACTATATTACCATAGTGATCTATTATTTTAGGAATTCAGATAATGCTCCTAAGTAATAGGTCCTTTTCTCACACCCAGCTCAATAAAGAATTCTTAACTGCTCTTTACTAGTTGATAATCACTTCACCCTCACAATTTACATTTTGTTCTATGACATATAAAAAGGCCCTGTAATTCTAGCTGCACTTAAGCCAGGATCTCAAGGAAACAACTGCTTCAGACCCCATTGCCCAATGGATTAATTTCATCCGTAGAGAACACTTCAAAACTATCAGAAAACATCCCCCAACCAAAGAAAAACAAACAAACCTTTATTTCATATAGCCTAAAACCTGTATAAAAATAGTGACAAACCTTACAGAGAGATCCCTCTCTGATTACAGCTGGGCTAGAAGCTGTAGTCCAAAGATTGGTTAGTGGTTACCCCGGACATATTCCCTTCGGAGTCAAAGGGAACAACCTGGGTGTTAACATTAATGGCGACTCCACTGGGGATCTCTTCAGGATTGAGAAATTACCGTATCTCTGCTGAAACCACACTTGAAATCTGAATATCAGTCAAGAAGCCTTCAAAGTTGTCCCTGTACCAACATTTGCAGCCTCAAGGAAGCGCTGATTCAGATATCCTTTATACTCATTTGCAGATACACAGAGGCTTTCAAACTCCTGTCCAGTCCTTACAATACAAATCTTTTCCAAAAACTTGAAAGGACTAGCTCGGAAGCTGGCTCCCAAAGAACCTTCGGTATACTAGGGCTAATCCTGACCCAAACCCTCCTACTGTATTTGAAAATCCTAATACAATCTCCAAACTCATTAAGAAGCAGCAAGGGCTAGATAATCTTGCTGACCTTAGTCCAGAGACAGTTCACCCCAACCCCATTTCCACTCCAATCAAAGTACTTTTCTGTTCCACCCCTAATTCCCCTAGTTCCCCATCCACATCTCAAAGCCCTCCACCCACTTCTTCTTCCCCCACACATATTCCCTTGACCAACACTCTAAATCCTTCCATACATGTTACCCCTGTGGTACCCACTGTTCCTTTTATCCCAGCTGTCCTTGTCAACCCCCAAAATCTTGTGAATATGGCTATGAGGTACGCACCTCTGCAATTACCTGCCAATCCTGTGGCTCTACCTCAGGATTACCAAGCCAAAATCTCATATTTTGATTCCACTGGTCCTTACTCTGTTATTTAGCATGCTAAAAGAATGCAGGATCATTTTGAAAACTATGAGATAGATGATGAGAGTGTGAGGATGAGAATCTTTGTCCAAAGCTTAACAAGTGATGTTCGAACTTGGTTCAGATCACTCCCTGCAAATACCATTACAACCCCTGATGAGCTCTACCAATCCTTCACAAACAAATGGGAGAAAAAGAAGGATCCCCTAAATATACTTGGTGAATATGACATGATTAAGAGAGGTCCCCAAGAAACAGTTCTGGAGTATTGTGCCAGGTTTAACAATGTATATAATGCAATACCCAAAAACCTAAGACCTCCCCCTGATTTGGCCTTATACAAATTCCCTGATGGATTTGACCCTGATATGGCTTACCAATTAAAAGAAAGAGCCCCCCAAACCCTTGAAGAAGCTCAGAAGGTTGCTGTCACATTTGAGGCAAACCTGATTTCTAAGAGGAACAAGGCTAGAATAGAAAAGAGAGTTGCCTTTAAAGAGGAACCCTCAGCCTTTGACCAGAAATTAGATGCAATAATTTCTTGTATGAAGAGGTTGGGTGACAGGGTAGAATCTGTGGAGAGGAAGTCTTCATGGGAAGCACCACCAAACAACTCCAACAGGAATCCAAACTTTAGGAGGAATCAACACCCTAATGTGGGTAAGGATAATAATGATCCAGAAATAAGACCTCCATTTCAAGAAAACTATGTTGAAACATCCACATCAGAGGAGCAAGTAGATGATACCCATATCCACCTAATGGGTCTTGATGATGGGCACCAAGTCTTTCTAAGTCAAGAAGATCATGAAGAAGAAGACAGTTTACAATTCCAAACAAATTCAGGTGAATCATTTGATTTCAAACAAGGCTATGACACAGCTGTCTATGCAGTCCATAAATAGTACAAACTAAGAAGTAGGACTGTAAACATAACACAGCCTGAAAAAACCAAGGAGAGACTGCAGCCCAAGACTGCCATAGTAACAGAACCAATGAATACAACTGATTCAATCACAAAGGAAGTAACTATTGAAGAAGTTACTGAACAAACACAGAATCCACAAGCTACATCATCTATACTTCCCAATCTAAGCAAAAGGACTCAAGAGCCGAATGAAAAACACAAACCCCAAGATCAAGAAGAAACTTTTCCAAATAAGGAAAAGGTGGTCACCCACAACACTAAGGCCCAATTTGAAAAGCCTTTTGACTTGGAAGCTGAAATCGGCAAATTGAAAATAGCCATTCCTCTTGCAGAGCTAGCCAAACATGACATCTATAAACAACAAATTGAGAAGTCCCTCCAGCTCACTCAAAGCAAAGACAATGTAAATGTGTTGGATGACACCCCTAAACTACTGTTTGGTCCAGAGGTTGATGGGAAAACAACAGGCACAGGGATATTACCATTTTATGTTAGCTTGCATATCCATGACAAGATATTACACAATGCAATGTTTGACTCAGGTTCCTCTCACAACCTAATGCCAAAATCTGTCATGGAAAGACTGAATTTAGATATTACTAGGCCATATAAGGATCTATTCTCATTTGATTCCAGCCAAGTTAAATGTCTAGGTCTCATAAAATACTTATGTGTATCCCTGGTCCAATACCCAAACAAAACAATCTTGATGGATGTTGTTGTTGCTGATATCCCACCCAAGTATGGGATGTTATTATCAAGATCATGGGGGGCTAAACTTCAAGGGTCCCTTCAATTGGACATGTCATATGCTACAATCACAGTCTTTGGTCAACCAAAGAGACTATACAGAGAATCACTCATGAAGTACATGGTCAACATTGAGGAAAAGCCTCAAAACTTCCCCATATATGCTGTCCATTCTGACATAGACTCATACATTTTGTTCAATGACAATACAGGTCACACAAACAATGAAGAAACTCAGATAATTAAAATAGATCAACATATTAATAAAGCAAATCCTGACATAGAAACATTGGTTGAGTTAAAGGAGGAGAATGTGCAAAAGGACAAATAATATGATGATGAAAACCAGACACTCAAAAAAGATCAGGACTTCAATAAACAAACAACTGCACTAGAAACAAAATTGATCCCATCAAATGAAAAGACTGTTCTAAAATTCAAACTAGGGGAAGATACTAAACTTCAACTCACAAATCCAGACCACAGAGATATTATTCAGCATCCCCTAGAACAAGAGATCTTATGGTTCCTAGAATTTGATGGATCAGTTAACAAGTTAGGGGCAGGAGCTGGAGTTTGGATCCATAATAAACAAAACAGCCATGCAGAAGGCCGAGCTTATAGACTGAACTTCAGGTGCACCAACAACATGGCTGAATATGAAGCTCTCCTATTAGGCCTCAAGTTAGTACACTCCCTACAAGCCATGAAAGTGTCGATCTTAGGAGACTCAAACCTAGTTATTCAACAAGTGAAAGGAAATTTTGTTACCAATGACAAAAGATTGAGGTCTTATAGGTCTGCTGCCACTGAGCTACTAGAGTCCTTCACTGAATTCCAGATTACCAAAATTCCTAGGGCTCAAAACCTCCATGCTCATAGTTTAGCCATGTTTGCAAGTACGTGCAAGTTGCCTTTTGAGCCCCATCACTGTTTTACAGCTGAAGTAAAACACAGACCATCTGTCCCAAACAATGTAAAGGATTGGCAGGTGTTTGATAATGACAGACAAATAAACAATTTTCTGACTTTACAAGAAGAGTTTTCAGGTCTAAACATAGACACTGAGACAGCAAGTCAATCACAAATACTTGAAGTAGAAAATCAACCATGAATACATGGAAGATGCAATAACCAACCAATATCACCCAAAATAGCTAACCAAATGCTACATCCTACAATCTTCAACCAACACAACATACAAGAAATCGAACAAGGTAAATATGAGGACATAGCTGACTATGAAACTGAGGTGATACAATTAAAGGACAACTTTCTTCCAACAGGTTTGGCTCTTTTGGAAGACATTTTTGACTCCAATGATGTTCCCAATAAACCAAAACTGCAGCCCCTGAACACTACCATAGAAGAGCATAACATTGGGATGGTTGAAAAACCCAAAATCATAAAACTATCTGCTGCATTACCTCCTGACCAAAAGCCCAAATACATTGACCTCTTTAAGGAATTTCAGGATGTGTTTGCATGGAGTTATGAGGATCTAAAATCCTATGACACCTCTATAATACAGCACACTATCCCACTAAAGCCAAACCAGAAGCCCTTTAAACAAAAACTGAGGAGAATCAATCCTATGCTCCTCCCAGCAATGGAACAAGAGGTACAAAAGATGTTTAAAGCAGGCATTATAGCACCAATCAGATTTTCTGATTGGATTTCAAACTTAGTCCCTACAAGGAAGAAAACTGGTGAAATAAGGCTCTGTGTTGACCTAAGGAACCTGAATCAAGTATCCTTAAAATACAATTACCCTTTACCCAAGATGGATCACATCTTGCAGAGAGTAGTGGGGGCCTCAAGGATTTCCCTGCTTGATGGGTTCTCAGATTTTAACCAGATCCTAGTTCATTCTGATGATCAGGACAAAACTGCATTTACAACCCCATGGAGAACCTTTAAATATGTTAAAATGCCTTTTGGCTTTAAAAATGCAGGTGCTACATTCCAAAGAGCAATGGACATTGCTTTTGCTAAAGAGATTCATGACTTTCTTGTCATTTATCTAGATGATCTCACACCTTTCTCCAAATCTGACCAAGACCACTTAAAACATCTAAGGCAGATATTCACAACTTGCAGGGAATATGGAATTTCCTTAAATCCTAATAAATCCTTGTTTGGTCTGGAGGAAGGTAAACTGTTGGGTCACATTATCTCCAAAGATGGCATCAGAATTGATCCAGACAGGATCCAAGCCATCTTACAAATGCCTCATCCAAGAAATATAAAGGAATTACAAGCCTTTCTGGGTAAAATCAACTTTCTAAGAAGGTTTATCCCAAACCTAGCTGAGCTTAGTAGATTGCTCAATAACATGGTTAAAAAGGATTCAAAAGTAAAGTGGACAGCAGAAGAAAATCAAGCTTTTGAAGGCATCAAGTTTTCCCTCACCCAAACTCCTGTCCTAACCAACCATCAGTTTGATAGAGAGTTCATCATATTTTCCTTTGCTTCCCAGCACACAATTGCTGCAGTTTTACTACAGAAAGATGACCAATGGAATGAGAAACCCATTGCTTTCTTTAGTAAAGCTCTTAGAGATGCACCCCTCAAGTACCAGATCATGGAAAAACAAGCATATGCTTTGGTCGAAGCTATTAAAGACTTTAGGATTTACATCCTATACTCCCATGTAATAGCCTATGTACCAAGCCCAATTGTCAAAGATATACTCACTCAAGAAAACTTGGAGGGTAGAAGGGGAAAATGGATTGCAAATATCCTAGAATTTGATATTGAAATAAAACCTACAAAACTTATAAAAGGGCAGGGCTTGGCCAAAATAATGTCTGAAACAAATTTCCAAGCCTTGGACATCAATCAAATGGACAGTGAACCGGAGCTGGCGACTCCAAAGATCAATGTAGCCTTTGAACAATCCCCCTAGTATTCTAATATTTGTTATGTGTTACAAAACTTGTGTGCTCCCCCAGGGCTGTCCAGAACTAAATGTAGGTTCTTAAAAATGAAAGCTTTAAAATTTTGTGTTATGGATGGAAATCTACTTTGGAAAAACCATGAGGGTTTCCTATTAAACTGTTTAATTGAAAATAAGGCTGACAAGATCATGCAAGAATTTCATGCAGGAGATTGTGGGGGGCATTTGTATTGGAAGTCCACAGTAGATAAAATACTAAGAGCTGGATACTATTGGCCTACTGTGTTCTCTGATGTCAAGAAATTCACCACTGTATGTCATAAATGTCAAGTGTTTGAAGGAAAGAGACAATTACTGCCACTACCTTTAAAACCTATTGCAACAGAGAGACCATTTCAACAATGGGGTTTGGATTTCATTGGAGAAATTAATCCCTCATCTTCAGGCCAACATAGATGGATTCTAACAGCAACAGACTACTTCACAAAATGGATTGAAGCAATCCCATGCAAACAAGCAAATGACTCCACTATCATTCAGTTTCTTGAGACCAATATCCTTGCCAGATTTGGATGCCCTGATAAGATAATAACAGACAATGCTGCTGCTTTCAGATCTAAAAAGATGGTCAGCTTTTGTCACAAATTCCACATTACTTTGGGCCATTCCACTGCATATTATCCCCAAGGAAATGGCCTGGAAGAATCATCAAACAAAATCCTGGTAAACATGATAAAGAAGGTGTTGGAAGAGAACAAAAAGAATTGGCATAAGAAGCTTGTCAATGCCTTATGGGCAGATAGATTAACAACCAAAAGGTCAATTGGGGTCAGCCCATATGAGTTAGTCTATGGATTAGAAGCCAAATTTCCCTCATCACTAGGGATCCTTGTTATGAAGCTACTCCAAGAAAGTCAAGCGAAGCCCAATGATATGCAAAGGAGGGTGAATCAGATTATATGTTTGCAGTAAACCAGGGACCAAGTTTATAACAGAGGTCAAATCTTACAAGAGAAGCTCAAGAAAGCTTTTGATAGAAGGACCAAGGCTGAGGATTTTAACATGGGTGACAAAGTTCTCAAGTGGGATTAAAGGAGAGAAAACAAAGGAAAGCATGGAAAGTTTGATTCCCTTTGGAGAGGACCATTCCTCATCCAAGCAGTACAAGGAAATAACACCTACTTTCTTAAAAATCTTGATGAAACTGATTTGGATGAAGGTCCTGTCAATGGCGGGATGCTGAAGCACTATTTTGACTACCTTCCATAAATGCAGTATGGCAGCCCTTGTACATAATTTGCTATATATATTGTTTTCTCTAAGTATGTGAATAAATTCATTTCAAGACTCTTGCAGAAGCAAGAAAAGACTGGACTTCAGCAAGTATTATAAATAGGTCAGTCTACATTTTGAGGGTTCAAGGATGAAAAAGCTCCAAGTTTTGAAAGGAGTAGCCAAAGGGCCAAGTAACACTGACCTGCTATTCTTGGTCTTTCAAAGAAGAAAAACCATCCCCATGTGGAGCCACTGTTGGATACCTATACCAATAGGTTTCATATTTCATGATTGACAAATTTTAAATGCCAAATATGCTCTACTTTGCTGATACAAAGATCCCATATTTTTCAAGGAAAGACAAGGTGTGTACATGTCTTCATGCCTATTAAAGTTTGATGGATGATCCCACAGTCTAATCTGGATCATGCCATGTTTCAATTTTGGTTGTAGAATAGAGAAAGAAATCTGTCCAAACTGTTTAATCTTGGCAGATCAGTAGTTAGGCAGAGAAACTAAGGTTCCCAACTGCTTAATCTGGGGCCTTGGAAGAAATAAGGGTAGTACTAGATAGGACATCAAAGGAAAAAAGCCAATGGAAAAGAAAAGGCACATAAAGGGTCTGCAAGTCTAAATGCACCCTCCAAGAAGAAACAAAAAATGCTAGGCAAGTAGGGGGGTAGGTAGATGAGGTTGCAGAAATGGAGGGCCATCACCAATTGGCCTATTAAGTGCAAAAAACTTATGCCAGTCAGGGTGTGGGCATCAAAGAAAAAGAATGGAGGACAAGCACTGGAAGCATGACTAACTTCCCCAGTTTCCCCGGAAGTCATTTCTTACTAACATCCCCAGGGGCCTTGAGATCTGCTCAGGTCTCCGGTTCTTCTCTTTACATCACAAACCACTTGGTCAAACCATGGAGTTCAAGCATGAAAAGAAGCCACATTTCTTGTGTAAAAACATCCTTTTTGTATCATTTTCATCTATCCTCAATACCCTAAGTCAAGTTCCATTTTACTTGGTTTCACCCCTTCACTCACCTCACAAACCATATTAATCACTAATCTATTTTATAGCTCCCTAATTTCCCCCTTCCCCCAGTGCTGGAGCTAAATCCCTTCGTTGGGAAATATTAACCCCTCAAGGGTTAGTATTAGCCCTAAGCCCTCCTAAACAACTATGGATTCAAGAAAACTGTGGTTGAAAGGCAGAATCACCTTCCCTGCCCTTAATAACCCTTTTTCCCCTTTCTCCGCCCTATACCCTTTTTTATAAAGTTTGAAATAATAAACTTTGATAAATGTGCGGTTAAATAAACCCGAAAAACCCAAAACCTATGGTTATAAACCCCCCCGCGCCCATTTATTAAACAATTATTAAATTATTGGGCGGGTCCCTGTTGTTTAATGCGCTGGCATATCCCGATCGTCGCCAGCCGTCAGATCTCCCGCCCCGCCATCCTACGGTGGGCGGTCGATCCGCCCACAAAGTTGCCTGGCCTTTTGTCTCCGGGGGATGGGCGGTATTTCCACCGTACCCCAGCCACGCGTCAGGCGCGGGAGTTGTTCGCTACCCCCCCCCTCCCAACCGCTTACCGCCTAAGGGCCTGCTAGGGAGACCGCTTACCGCCCTACCCCTCACGCTGACGTCACGCCTTCGTCAGCATGACGTCACCCCACTTTTCCGCTGCCGTGCCTCCACGTAACTCCTGCCCCGCGCATTGCCCTGTCCTCCCTGCCACCGTGTCAATGCCACCTGGGCGCCTACGTCACCTGCCACGTCACCTCTTCCGTACCGAGCCCCATGATGACGTCAGCATGATGTCATCACAAAAAGGCGCCAATTCACCCGAAATGCATAAAAAGGCGTGAAAACTGTTGTTTTTTATCATTTTCTGCAAAACAACCCGGAGCTCCGCTGAAGGCGAAATTCAATTTCCAACGGTCGAAAAGTAAAAGTGATCCGCTAGAATTGGTGTTGCCCCCATTTTTGACTCAACCGCATACAATTCAACCAGTTCGACCGCTGCAAATGCCCGTACGCCATTAAACCAGGTATTTTGCCGTAGGCATCCTTTTGTCCCCTGTTCTTCATACAAATCCTGTTTCCTGCTCAATACAACTTAATTTAAGAACCCACATTGTTGAAATTCACCTCAGAAAACTACCAAAGAAACCCCTGTAAACCCTGCACAAAAGAAATTCCAGGGAAGCCCGTCACCCGCGGTAAAAATCTGCCTAGTTTTCACAAAAGAGCAGCTAAAAGGCCAAGCCACAAGCTAGAAGAACTAAATTGTCAATTTCCCTCACCTCTGATAAGCAAATTCTCTGTAAGTGACCAGCTAGCCAACTACAAAACACTCTTCTTCCTCAAAACAGAGTGCCCCATAGATTAAATAAGCCTGTGACAGCCCCCTTGAACTACCAAAACTGCTCACTGCAAACAGAGAGCAGTAGACCATTCCTCAGAACTCACACCAAGCTTGGAACACAGTAAAACCACCAGCAAAGACCAAGACAATGGCAACTTTAGCTGCTCTGGATGTTTTGCCCATAAATCCACCCAACAGGGAGCTAGAGGCTATACCTTTTGTGGACGATGATGCTCTCATCATAGATTTTGTGGCAGAGAGAAATCATTTGCATACATATTGTCAATTGAGAAATAGTCACTTGGACAACAGTGACCTGTATGGGGTCTGGCAGTCTAATCTGCCCACTTACTTTCTGCCTTCTGTCAACACCTTCCCAGAAATCATCCATCTGTGTGCGGAGAACTATGACCAGAAGCTCAGGGCTGTGAAGTCTCCATCTGGGAGCATCCTCTTCTATATAACTCCAGACTCCATCAACCAGATGCTCAGCTACAAGCAGACTCAGTTACTATACCCCTTCTCCATGGACTATTTGCTGGATGTGGGCTCCAGACTTTCTGATTCAGACATTGATGCCATAGCCAGGAAATTCATGAAGGCAGACTGCCAGCTCTCTGGGCCACCTCCTTTCTCATATGAAGATTTCAATGAAGTTGGCAAGCTATTGATAGACATGTTGACCTCTGTGCTGGGGTTCACCACAAACAAACATGTTGATATAACTGTGCTAGTTATGCTCTCAGCATACAGCCTTATGAAGCCCCCTGCTATGAAATACAACTATGCCAAGTACATTGCCATCAAGATACATGATCAGTTGACAAGGCTGGACAGGGAGGCAATATTCAAATATTCCTCATATATTTACCACTTATTCTTGTA
>APFE031400537.1:2042-45413 GCA_000404065.3 Pinus taeda
TAAGAAAAATCTATCCTACTCATAAGAAAACCAAATCACCAAACCGTAATTCGAATTGCATGTGTAAACGAAAACTTAAAGTGCTGGAAATGACATGGAAACAACACTACAGCAGAGGGGATCTATGGCTCTCAGGTTGGGCCCTAACCTGAGAGCTATAGTCTCCTTAAGAAACTCAGAACTAGATCACAAACTTCCTTCTTTATTCATAATCTGATGTCATGCCAAATTGGCTTACAAAAAGGAACGAAACCTGAACTGTGCTCCAAAATTACAATAGCAATACGAGAGTTTCAACAACCTATCTAAGGCTAAGGCCTTCATACTTATACAAAAACGATGATCCACCAAGTGCCCTTGATTTTGGGAGCTCGGCTGTCCAACTAGAGTCTAACTGCGGATCCCGTAGGGCAGTCATAACTACTGTTCCTGTAGAACAGTTTATGACTGTTGTTCCTGTAGGACAGCTGGCTGGTTCTTAAGCTCGGAGGGGAGATGGATTGGAGCTCGGAGTTCTTAGTGGGAATCACGAGGAATGTCCCAAGACCGTGGACATCTCTCCACAAAATCAGCAGTGCCATCTCATTGTCTCCTTATCCCCTTTTTCGTTGTCTCTTGCTCCCTTCTTAATGCCAAAACCTGGAATCATAATGCATTAGTCATGTAGATAAAGTGTCTAACCTTCTTCCTACAAACAACATGAATAAACTAAGAAATGCATGCATAAGCAAATAAAAATGAATGGTTTTAGCAAGTAAAATAGGCCAAAATGAGCCCAAATTGTACCAAAATTGGGGCTCATCAGTGTTCATTATGCAATTTATGATGCTTTTGGTATGTTATGAGGGTGGCATTTTTTCTGAGATAGAGTAGGAGATGCAGATCATTAGAGCGAGGTTGCAGCATTGGACCTCGGGGTAAATCAGATCATCATACATGTTTATATGTTTGGCATATAGGTATGTTGGTTAATGGTTGTTATATGCATTATGGTTATGTACATTCTTGTCATTCTATTGCTATTATGGTTACATGCATGATAGATGCTAATTGATCACTGCAATCATGTGCACATGGATCAAATATTCATGAATGGTGGTGACTTGTTGTTATATGCATTGTGGTCATGTGCATGATGATTAGGGTCATTGTAGCTAAGATATTGATTTTATATGTATCGTGCTAATCTGGATTGGCCTATGCAGATGGTCATAGTCATGATATTTAAGTATGAGTTGATATACTTGTGATATTGTGTCATACTAATTTGGACTAACTTGTGTAGATGTGATAGCCTCCCCTAAGATACATTGAGATATGAGTTGATTATGATGTCTATTTGGTTTATCTAACATGGTATGTTTAGAGGTTGTTTGAATTTTTAGATAATTTTATGATATGAGTATGTTTCTATAAGATTGCATGAAGGAATGATATTTTTTTAAGATGGTTGTACTAACAACTTATGCACTGAGATAACTGATATGTACTTGATTGCAAGTGGGTGCTAGTTGTAGTATTATGACTAATGACTGTGAGTTGACTGTTGATTATGATTTGGTTTTTAATCTTGGTAAATGTTGATTTCAAGTTAATAGAAATGATGCCTTGATCTTTGGAACACGTGTCTCAAATGTGTGAACAAATGCAAGGCAACATGCTTGGTATTAGTGTGAAAAGGTAATAATTGATTTGTTTATATAACTAACAACTGAGTGATGTGATAGAACATAATAAAACTCAATTGCAACAAGGAAAATTTAAAAGGAAGGAATTGGGTGATAATTCCTTTAGCTATGTTTGGAATCTGCAATTCCAAATGAATGAGTTCTTCACATGAATACATGAAGTATTCTTAACCTTGATTTTGTCTGACATTATGAGGATATGTGCTATATTCCTGAAGATGTATTTGACAGGTATAACAATTGGTTTCCATATATGTTTGGATTCATCAAGAAATTGGAGTTCCTTGATAAATGATATGTGTATGTGTTCAGTTACAAGAAAATATGTTGGATACAATAAGGTAAGGTAACAGGTATATTTTTATGTTTATTTATGCATTGACAATTAGGTGTTTATGGCAATATGATGCATGGGATTGCATGGAAAAAAATACTGCCATGAAACCTTAAATAAGGCTCGAGATGGGATTTCCCTTTGAAGAATTGGGAACCCATGGGATTGAGTCATGGCATTTGTTGCTAGTTTTGTGCTTTTGGTGCATTGTGAATTGTTTACACTTTATTTGCAATTTTTTTTGTGTCTGGTGCATGTCCATGCCACTTTGTTTGTGATGTTGTATTGTTATTGGTTTTCCATGGTTTTCTTCTTGTTCTTACATTTCATGTTTTGAGGGTCTTGGGAATTTCTTGGGGAAAGAGGAAATTTAATAGAGATCACAAATATCTTAATGAAACCCAATAGGTAATGTAAGACCCAAATGAAGCCTGGTGTATGAGTAAAGGGCAACTAAAGGCAAGAATATGATAATCAGTTGGATTGGTTGGGTCCACTAGGATAAATGGAAAACGATGGGACAACCATGAGAAAGGTAATAAGAAAGGAAAAGTTAATGGATTTGAGGTGTCAGATGCCTTGGCTAAGTTGAGAACTATTATTCTCAATGTTCTGCATGTTGTGCATGGGTAAAGGGAGTTCTCTTAACCTTGACGTTATGATATCTGGTAATTATGTTGTGATCATGATTATGTTGATGTTTATATATGTATACATGTATGTATGCATGTCATTTTCTGACAAGGTCGCCATGTATCATGATTACCTTATGTTAATGTTTATATGTATGTATACGTATATATGTATGTCATTGTCTGATAGGACTGGAATGGATCATGATTGCGGAGGAGTGATTGCTTATGCCGGTGAATGACATGAAGAGTTTCCTGGTTTTATGAGGAGTCAAGTGGACAAGGTATCCTTGAAAAATCTATGAGGTCCATATCATGTTGATATGGTTTGATATTTTTCTTGCACTCTAGGCTATGTTCATGTTATGGACAAGTAATGTTTAGGGATACACCAACGGAATGAAAGCAGTGTGATCTGTGGCATGTTGGGACAAGAATGGATAGTGGAAAGACATTATAAGAAAGGTTTTCCTGGTAGAGGCAGTGTGGTCTTTGGATCGCGGGGGCTTCACTGGGGGAGCAATATCATACCACGTGGGTTCATATTGGGGAATATATATTGAGAGAAAAATGACAAAATATATTGGGGGATATATAGTAGGTAAAGGGTTTTTATATTGGCAGGTATAAAAAATGGAGCGCAAAGTTAATGAAAAAATATAAAGGGGTGTAAAAAATGTTATTGAAAAAATGGATGCCATAATATCTAGTGAAAGTGGGGGTTTTTAAATTGTGAAGGTGTATTGAGTTCATATTGGTAGAGGGTTAAATAATGTGAGTTTTAGAGGTATCTTCCAATATGTAGTAAAATTAGGGTTATTGTTTAGTATGCCACGAACACACTTGACATGTCAGAGGTATAGTGAGTGAAGCCCCTGTGCTCTGGATCTGTGTTACTACTATTGTGTATATGTTGCACATGTTGTATCTGTGGTGTTGCGTACATGTGGTACGGTGTGGATGTTTTATATGCAGTGCTATGTACAGATGGTGTTCTGTACACATGGTATATGCGGTGTTGTGTACATGTGGTACATGTGATGTTGTGTATAGATGGTGTTGTGTACATGTTTATATGTGGTGTTGTGTACATGAGGTGCACTATACACATTATGCATACAGTGTTGTGTATATATGGTGTTGTGTATATGTTGTACATGCAGTGTTGTGTACATGTAGTGTTGTGTGTGTGCAGTGTTGTGTACATGTTGTACATGTGGTGTTGTGTGCAAGTGGTGTTGTGTACATGTTGTGCAGGTGGTGTTGTGTACATGTGGTGTTGTGTACACATTGTGCAGGTGGTGTTGTGTACATTTGATGTTGCGTACACGTTGTGCAAGTGGTGTTGTGTACATGAGGTGTTTTTTACATGTTGTGCAGGTGGTGTCATGTATATGTGGTGTTATGTACACATTCTGCAAGCGTTGTTGTGTACAGGTGGTACTGTGTGCATGTTGTACATGTGGTATTGTATGCAAGTCATACATGTTGTGTTGTGTACACGTGGTATTGTGTGCATGTCATACATGTTGTGTTGTGTACATGTGGTATTATGTGCATGTCATACATGATGTCTTATGTACATGTGACATTGTGTTGTGTATTGTGTAGTCATTGTATCATGACATGTGTATGTGTTGTGTTGTACACCGGTTGTAGGTGTATGTGTTGTGTTGTACAATGAGTGTAGGTGTATGTGTTGTGCTGTACATTGGGTGTAGGTGTATGTGTTGTGTTTTACATTAAGTGTAGGTGTATGTGTTGTGATGTATATCAGGTGTAGTTACATGTATTGGGTGGTGTTGTACATCGTGTGTGGGTGTATGTGTATATGTACATGATTGAAGAGAAGACAAGTATTGGGTGCTTTCCAGATGTGGAAATTGATCTAGTGTGTGTATGGAAAGGACAAAGAACAAGGTAGACGCAAAGAACTAATTGAGGGATAAGTATAAATATTCTATTTTGGTTTTGATTATGCATGTGATCTATGATTATTATTTAATATGGTTACATGTGATCTATGATTTTGATTTATGATGGTTGTGTTTTGAGCTAACCAGAAGTGATATGTTTAACATGATGATTTGATCAAAGAGATAGTTTGACCTATTGTGACAGGAAGTAAACAGAATTGCAAGTGTACCTTATTAATAGGCCACCAATGAGGTATGATTTGAATTTATTTGAATTACTTTTATTAGACTAATGGAATTATGTGCTTGGTATAGGAAAGCAGGGAAATTCCTGATTTGGGTGGCTAAAACGGACTGCAAGAATTAGTATCAATGACAAGAGGAATTGGAATAGGGAGCAGTATGCTAATAAATCACTTCAGGAGGAGGGAAATTTTGGGACACTAGTACCC
This sequence comes from Pinus taeda, assembly GCA_000404065.3. Lineage (NCBI taxonomy): Eukaryota > Viridiplantae > Streptophyta > Pinopsida > Pinales > Pinaceae > Pinus > Pinus taeda. The sequence goes on from APFE031400537.1 coordinate 7,065, forward strand.
AATAGTTTCCATTGATTTCCATGAGCATACTATGACCGGTATGATAGTTTTTGAGTCACTAGATTCCCTTGTCACTAATGCAAACATTATATCCTTTCATTTGTTGGTTAGAGAAAATGTGCATATCTATATGTGTATATTATTGTGAATATTGTATTGAGTTGTGGTTATAAAGATCCATAAAAAGTATGATTATTTGTTGGTTGAAGAAAATGTGCATGAGTACATATGTCATTTTTATTGTAAATACCGTAATGAGCTATGTTATAAAGCTCCAATAAGCGATATGTTTTTCATCTTGGTCATGGTTTTCAATAGTTGTTCATTGTAAACACTACAACGAGTTGAGTTATAAATCTCCATGGGAGGAATGTTTTGGTTTTCAGTGGTCTTGTTGGTCATAGGTGTCATAGAACACCAAGGATGGTGTTCCCTTAAGGGGGAGGGGTTTGTAACAACCCTGGGTTAAAAGTTCATGTAATAAAGTTAACAAAGGAAAAATAAGACCAAGGTCATGGGACATGTAATCCAAGCTAAATGTTGGGAAAAAAATCCTAGCGGGGGTCACTTTCAGTTTATTATGGCTAAGGGAAATTTCCAAAGGCATTCGAAAAGGATTTGAAAAGGAAAATATGCATTAATTGGAATTATATTTTTGAAAATAAAGGAAAATAAGAGAAAAGGAAGGTGAAAGGTCACAAGATTGCATGTGAGGAAAATTGAAGGAAAAATAGAGGAAATTGAAGAAAATAGAGGCCTAAATAATAAAAAAGCTTCTGAGGTTTAGTTCATAGAATTTTGTCAGTTCGGTTTTGGATCTCTTTCTATTATATCATACTATTACACATTTAGAGCATTCTTGGAGAACTCTAGCATTGGAAAAAGGAAAGCAAAGGAAGGAAAAGTAAGCAAAGGAAAGAAAGGATCAAGAAGGGAAAAGTTGGATCAATCGTCTACAATGGGATTGATTTGCAGGTATTGGGTTGCATGGGTGATTTCCTAGATGGTTTGTGCATGCATGTGTGTATTTGGTTCTCTTGTTATCACTAGCATGGGTTTTTCCAGGTGTGACAATGGTTTCAGCCTTTCCTTTCCATTTCTAGATAGCAATGGTGTGATGGGGTTCTTCCATTTGGTTGAGTTTTGGATTGGTTTTGGAACAAGGTGAGGTGGTCTCGGGAAAATTATGAAGGGCCTAGGAACCCCTTGACTAGTGTTGGTGGGATTACAGTAAAGAATGAGGGTAGAGATGGGAAAATTTCTCAAGATATTGGTGAAGAAATTTGGAGGCATCCAAGCTTGTTTAGGCCTATTAATCCCTTGACCAGTGTTGGCAGGATTATGGTAAATCCTGGTAGTGTGTGTTCTTGTTTTGGGCCTAGTGATCCCTTGACTAGTTTTAGTAGGATTTCAGTAAAGCCCAGTTGCATAGGTGCTTGTTTCATTCCTAGGAGTCCCTTGACCGATTTTGGTGAGACTGTGATAAATCCTTCGGAAGCCCTAGTTGATTTGTTGTGAGTCCCATATTCATGCTTGGAATATGTGGAAAGAAATATTTGGTTCAACCCAATCTATGTTCAGGTGGTACATGGAAGTCCCTAACTTGGTTGGATTTTGAATATGTTATTAAGAGCTCTTTTCCTCTTATATTTCATGAGTATTTTTATTTTTTATTATGTGTCTTTGATGGTTTTTCTAGCATGGTTATTATTTTGGTTATATGTTGGTTATAAGCATGGTTTCATAACAAGTTATATTTATGGCTCTTAACATGTTTTAATTAGTTGATAAATGATTATTAAATGCATGAGATAACAAAGGTTATTGTAGCTATTATGAGAGGGCCTTAGAACTTCTTGATGATGCCTAGATAAGTATCAAAACAATATGTTCATATATGCATTCATTAACTGTAGATTACATGTTCTCATTGTATTTGATGAAATGACTGTCATGGTTAGGCCTGGTTAGGTCAATTTTTTTATTCAAATTTGACTGAATGGATTTGCAATTATGTTAGAAATGATTTTGGAAAGTGTAACTGAGTTCTAGGTAGTAGTTTGGAGGTTGACTTGGAATTTAGGCTCAAAATCCAGGATTGCATGTCCTGAACTTGACATTTTGGGCTGCAACCACTGGGATGTAGGCTTGTTCATGCAATTGGAGGCTCCCAACTGCATGGATGCCTTGTTGTGGGAGCACTTGAGGGGACTAGGCAAGGAAAAGGTGACCCAACTCAAGATTTTTCCACCTGGGGTGGTTGCTCAACCTCTAAGTGACTTGTAGACCCTGTAGGATGTGTCGAGATGTCAGTTGGTTGGCCCCACTTCTTTAATGGGAACTAGGAGGTTGGGTCATGTCATAGTAGCTCTTTGTCTTATGTTTACCCAACAGACTGGTTAAAGTGGGTAAATGTGGGAAGGGTGGATTACATAGGGGTTAGGTCCCCCTTGTGCTTTGACCTATTTTATTGTATCCCGTCCTTTAAGACAAAGAAAGAACATGAAAATTATTTTTAGATATTTATTAGAGATATGGGTGGAAATTCTAATGTTCTATGGTCAAAAAGTTTAGCCTTTGTCTCTTCCCTTAAGAAGTATATTAAAGATAAATGGGAATTCCTAAAATGTTATAATGTCTGCAATATGAAGGGAAGGTCCTCAATGATTCCTCCCTGCTCAAAGATTACAATATCTTAAGAGACTCATCTATAATATTGAACTTAAGGCTATGTGGGGCCAATTTTGGTTCCATGACATCAAATGGAACCTTTGTCTCCTTTAAGGAATCAATTCAAGGGAGGGTTTATGTCCCAGTAGAATAGAATCGAAATATTCTAGGCCCTTATATAGTAGACCAAATGAAGAAAGTCCCAACTATGGTGGTCAATAACCCAAAGACATCTTCTCTCTTTTCTGATCTTCAAACAATATAAGTTATTTGCAGATTCAATGGCTTTTGGCCAAAACCTAAAGCATTATTCCAGTTGGGTTTCTCTTCATGGACACCCAATTGTGATATATACTTATGCTCCAAAGAATTATTCATAGTCCAATTTGATACATAGAGGCACCAGGGTTTTGTTTTGCATGATGGGCCATGATTTTGGGGAAATTTTGGGTTATTTATCACTCCATGGTTCACTGAGTTTGATGCCACAACTATGATGGTCTCAACCATGTTTATATGGGTGAGGCTTCCAAACCTTCCTCTTCCCTTATGACACCACAAAGTTCTTGAGGACATTGGAAATTCTCTAGGAAAATCCAAAAGTATGGGCATGGAAAGAATAGAAAAAGGCCTCTTCGCCTTTGTCAGAATATGTGTGGATATAGACCTCAGCAAAGGAAATACATATTAGATAATGTTGAAGCATAATAATTTACAGTGGTATCAAGTTTTATACAGTGAGAAGACAACATTATGATGTTGTGAATGTTTTAAAACATGACACTTGCAAAATACATGTCCACGGGCTAAGAAGAATCCAAAAAAGAAAAAGAGGCAACACAATCAGTCAAAAGGATTTCCTAAGCTTCCCCCTTCAAAAGACATATAAGAAGATACCAAAGAGAGACACCCAATCTAGTTAGATGTGAATATTAAGGCTCAAATTGGATACCAGTCAAAAGGGGACACCGCGACACAGTTAGGAACAATCATACATTTCAGCAGGGCTCTGTACATGAAGTCTTGTAGATATCGAATGGGATTGGGAAAAAAAAGAGCCCATGTCTTTGAGAGATTATAATCTAACAAAGAAGCTCCCCATATAGAAGAAGGAAGAGAATTGGCACTAGTTCCCATTGAACTAGCTTTGGATGGTTGGCACAAACAACAAAATAAGAAGGGTAGAAAATAATGACTAAGTGAAAAATGTCAAACTAAACTTTTCTCTCTTCATATTGTAAGTGCCTGAAGTTGTTATGTTTATTTTGTTAGCTTTGTGTGGAGAGGCATTTTTTAAAGGAATTTTTAATAGAATATGCAAAATATATTTTTATTTTTCCCTAAAGATGAATGAAATTACATGTCATTTTCTACAAAAAAAAGAACCAAAGATTGCCTTAGAAGTCTTAGGCGTTACGATAAATCATACAAAGGAAAATTATTTCCATGGGAAAAGAGAAACACAAACAATAGATATGATTTGTAACTTCAATAAATGTGAAAAATATAAAAAAATATCTACAACATTTACATTAATTAGCATTGAATAGGATTAGGACTGCTAAATAATGTAAAAAAACAATAAAACTGAGAAACCTTGAAGAATTCCACTAATCAATGTCACTTTATTTTCCCTTGCCACTTTTTGAGATATCCTTGCTATCAACATGAAAATTTATCCCATAGAAAAAATAGAGTGGAAAATGAATATCAAATGGAAATGACTCTCAAATCTTGGGCATACCTCTCTCTCTCTTCATTGCTTCTCCCTTCTTTGGTACTTGAATAAAATAATTATTTAGTTCAATTGTCCATCAACAGTTTGTCTAAACTTTGGTTGTAGAAATATCATAGGAGGGTAAAGTTAATTATAAAAATGTCGTCAAGGTTAAAACAATCTTAACTAAAAGTAGGTGGGGCCCCATTAGACACAATTCATAAGACATATCACAAATAAAATCCTTGTAAATATTGTGTTTTAAAAGGTATTTAGCATACAATGGAAAAATGATATCTCAATACTATATAACATTTCCATCCTAATAACACTTGTACCCACTTTATCCAAAATATAATATTTTTTGTTTTCTTCAAAATTAAATATTATATTATTAGTGAAAGAATTAATTCCTTGTAGTATTCCAACCACAAATACTATCATGAAATAGAAATAAATTGTCATACCAAAAGAGTTTTGGATGCATATCCTTGAAATAATTTTCTCTTATTTCCTCATTTATTTTTTTGATAATGTGATATAGAATGAGCTAGAGTTGATTATGATGATTCAATGCTTGCAACCTCTTCCAATGGCTTCTTTCCTTCATCCTCTTCTAGCAATGGGGTCTTAGGGTAGGCATTTTGTCAATTTTAGGTAGTGACTGAGCAAAACACGTAGTTGAGTTAACAACAAGTCCAATAATAGGCAGCAAGGGTGGATCTCTTGGGCTTTCTAGCCAATTGATGATACCAAAGGTGGATCTAACATGTTTATCTTCCCAACCATCTTGCATGGGTTGAGGCTATTGATCGAGAATGTTTGTGATGCTTGGATGTGGCTACAAAAGGTCATCTGGAGGGGAAAATGGCTTAGGAAAATCTTGTCCACTAAGGTTCAATTGTTTTTTCTAAATAAATTAATCAAATTCATTTTTGTTTGCATCAAAATGGATAGAAAAATAAATTCTTTTGTGTCTTCCTTCCTACCAAACAATGCTTGGAATTAATCAAGTCTATAACTTTCTTTCAAAACAATATGCCAATCATAATCTAGTCTCCAAAATAAATTATCTTTAACAAATCTAAGAGGCATATTCTATGTATTTGGAACATGAATTCATTGGGAATAAATGAAAAATGGTAAGTATGGGTGAAAGAAAAAAATCCAAAATCTTCAACCTTCCACCAACATTCTTTATAATTCATTTCGTATGAATCCTTTCATAATAATATATGAAATCAATTCCTTAAAATAGGGTTTTCATGCTATGAACATATTTAACATTATCCAATAAACATAATATCTCAGCTCAACAATTTCATTAACTTCATAAATGACATAGGTATATGATATATGGAAAGTGAGAAAAATGAATGAATGGATGAAATAACTTATGTTTTATTATTTTTATAGAATGGAACAAAATTCTTAATAATATTCTAACACCATGATCATTTTATCTCAACACAGAATAGTATTCAAATCCCATTTACTATCATGTAGAGTAAATAAGGAAAAAAAATGTAGAAAGACTATCCTTTTTAATAACAAAAACCTAACACATATAATTCCACGCAGAGTATTCCTTAAATCCAAATGGGTTATTGTGAGAATGGTGTAACATATGCCAATATTTTTCCTTTTACATAGCAAAGACCCAACATATAAACCTTTTAACTTTTCCTCCACTATTTTTTTAAAACCCCTACCAAAATTCCATTAAAATAGTGTATTGAGGTAATACTTAAATGAGCAAAGTAAATAGAATGAAAAGTGAGCATATGAGTGAATGATAACCAAATTATGTGCTGACCTAGAATCAGTAACATCCTTTTTAAACAACATAGATCTCATTTTCCATAAAAGATAACTCACATCCTAATATATACAATATTCTTTTGAAGAGGACCAACTATATAGAGCAAGGAATAGGCTGAAGCTAGTTTTCCATAGAAATACAAATGGAGCTTACATAGAGCATCATTTTCAATAAGAATTCAATTTAAGAAGTAAGAAACATTTAACAATTCATGATATGGGAGAAAAAACTCAGAGAACCATCACTAAAAGCAGGGCAAGCTAAAACATTTGAGAACAAAATAAAGACACAACAATACTTAATTTAACCACATAAGTAAATCGCTCATCATTCTTCCAATTATTCTTCTATTGTATAGCACTCCTTGAGATTAAACACCTTTGAAAACTTCATTTTTCAAAAGCTAGGGACTATAGACAACTATCAAACTTTATAGGCGTAACTTACATTAGAGCTACAATATCCAAATGACCAAATGAACTAGCTTTGTGAACCCAATGAGCTTCTAGAGTGGTGGGTGAGCTAGATATTGGTGACATGAATTTTCTCTCCTATTCAATGCATTCCTTGACATAATATCAAACAACAATATACAACCATGCCTTATACATCATAACTTCAAACATTTTCATGTTGTGCTTTGATCACATTCCAAACTTACTTCATATAAATTTCACATTTTGCAAATGAAAAACACAAGGTTCAAGCATATGGCATTACATCCTTTATGCCAAACTATAATAGCATACATCACTATATTTAAGATATATCACTTTGCCTATGATCAATGATATAACATACCATTTACCATATGATCAACATACCTTATGTGATAATTTTATATTATGAACCTTTTCCAACCTTTCATATATGCCAAATTATAATACATATGCACTTTAGCTTTGTCATAAGCCTAATAGGATATTCATGTTATGATAACAAACTTCAATGATGTATGTTTGAAACAAAAAATATTCATACCATATAGTCAAATCAACTATAACAAAACATGCAAATTTCTCATAATAGTTATACTAACGGGACCCCATCTACTTTATCTTAATAAAACATAGGGATATCAAGATTTGTAATACCTTGCAAGATTTAATATATGTGATTCACATATAAACATTTCAACATAATTCAAAAGTTGGATTGGATAATAAATCAAGAGAAGGTGAAGATTTGTAAAAGAAGTAAAAAAAGAGCCCAAGAAAGAACAACTAAGTTCTCCAATACTTTTTTACAAATTCTATCTAAAATGAAAGGAAAAGTGGACATAATCCATATCTAAGAGAGATCGATGTTGTTAAGTTGAATAATTGGTTGTAATAGTATTTCGTTGTCCATAACATATATGAAGAATAGAAGATTTCATTTTCTTAATTAAAATTAGGGGGACATGCACTAACTTGGTGAGAAAGGCACATAGAGGCACTTAGGTTGGAGGGTGATCCACTCATAAATAAATGAGAGGATTTTAAAATACTCATCAACTCCTATTTCTATCCCATTGGCTATATAGAGGACTAGTGGATTTGTTAGCATCATTTAAGGTAGAGACAAGGGTAGAGTGTGTGAGAGTACACCACTAAGTTTAGGAAGATGGTGATCATGTTAGGTGTCTCTCCCAAGAACCCAAACATACTCATCAAGTAATTTGGGGGTCTACATAATTGTTTACAAAATTTAGTGATGCTTTTCAAACCAAGGATTGTTAATGAGGCCTATGTTCAATCACAATACTTAGAAAACATAGGCCATAAGCAAGGAAAACCAAATGGTTCTAAATAGAAAAACCACCATGATGTTTCCAAGGAAAGGAAGAAGAAGTGGAAAGGAAAAGACAAGAAGATGGAAGTCATTACACATCAATGCAAGGATCTAAAAAATCACTGAAACCATTACAATATTATGGTCATATTTAAGATAAGTGTTGGAAGCTATATCTAAAGCTGAATCTGAAGAATTGTAAGAAGGATGTCAAGAAGTAGAACTTGCTAGGCATAGATTTGTGCAAAATGATAGAAAGCCTTTCAAATGTGGATGACAATACTATCTGCACTTTAGTGCAAAGGGAGGTGAAACAAACTAGCCTTCATCACAAGGAAGAGAAGGATATGAATACACGTTAAGATCAAAGTAAAAAAGAGCAAGGTAAATGATTTATTAATTCTAGTTTGTAGGAAAGCCTCATCAAAATAGTTTGGTTAGCTTGGGTTGGAGATTCATGATCATATGACACCATATACATTAGGACACATGACTAAGGATCTATTTATCAAAGTCAATAAACAATGTAAGATCAAATTTTTTGTAAGTACACATTTTATTGATGAAGAGTATTTATATGTAGTATCCATTAGCATCTGTGGTATAGTTTTTGGAAGCCCCTAAATGTATATAAGGGATTTGATCTTCATGTAGAGAGAAATCCAATGCTTCTTAATCAAGGATGAGAAATATTACATCATTAAAGAAAATGGAGGTAAATAAAATATCTCTCCAATAAGTATTATCTAAGCCAAAAATTCAATTAATTCCAGTAATAAGTATGTATTTATTTTCTTAAGAGAGAAACAACCAGGAAATGAATCTAACAATAGTAAAGGTATCCTTTGAGGTGTTAGAAATTAATTAATGGAGCAATGAAATACACAAAATATTGTGAAAACACAATGCATAAAACAAGAGAGACACAGATATACGTGGTTCACCCATTTTGAGCTACATCCACGAAGAAACAACCATTCCTTCCTTTTTTATTATCCAACAAAATGAAGAGATATAACCTACAACAGATTCATTGTAATTTCCGCTTCCCTCTCACACAATCTCCTCTCTCTTTCTCACTTAGAATAATAATGCACAATTGCAATACAATTCCCTCATATAAACCAAGGGTTTCCTTCTAAGGAAGAAACCATAAATTAACATAGCTTCTACCGTCATGTCATCTGCCTAATGAACAACCCAGATTGACTATGCAATTACAATATTTTACAAGGCAAATTTTCATCTATTTTTAGCTTCGAGGGCGCTTCCTCGGAAGCCACACTAGGGGGTAGCTCATAAAATTTGTTGTTTCCCCCACCCCCTGGATCCTCTTGATGACGATTAAATGGGAAACATTTTCACCCTGATAGGAATAGGGATCCAATATGGCTAAAACAAAAAACATCTGAACAATCATGAAGATAATCAGGCGCCACACCCAACACTCTCCCACTTGGAGACTGATTATATAAACTCCAGCATTGATTCACTCATTGGAAAATGACTCCACTTGGACTTAGATGTTTCTCATATTCACCATCATACTTGAAGACCAATTGAAATTGAGCAGAATCTTAGTTTTTCCTTGATTAAAACTTTTGTTAACATATCTGCATGATTCTGGCTACTGTGTACCTTTTCCAGCTTCAACTATCCATCTTCTAACATTGACCGTATGAAATGGTACTTGAGTTGTATATGCTTATTCTTGGAATGAAATAATAAGTTATTTGTAAGATGAATGGAACTCTGGTTGTCACTGCATGTATAACCTTCCCATCTCTTGCATCTTACCCAATTCATCCATAAACATTTGTAACCTAATCATTTCTTTACTAGCCTCTGTAGTAGCAACATAATTTTCTTCCGTTGCAGAGAGTGCAACAATGTTTTGAAATTTTGAAACCCAATTGATAGTTGTTCCACCTACCGTAAACACATACCCTTTGGTGCTCCTCATGTTATCTCTATCACCTGCCATATTTGCATCAATATATCCCTATAGAGCAATGTTTGTACCACCAAAGCATAATGCTTGATTTGTGGTACCTCTCAAATACTTGAGAATCTATTTTATACCATCCTATGCTCTTTTCCTAGATTGTTCATATACATGTTTACAACTCCCATTGCGTGTGCAATATCAGACCTTGTGCAAACCATTGCATACATTAAGCTTCCAATTGTTGATGCATATGGAACTTTACATATATAATACATCTCTTCCTGAGTCTTGGGACACATCTCCTTTCTTAGTTTGAAATGGCTAGCCAAAGGTGTAATAACTGGTTTTTCATTCTTCATATTAAATATTTCCAACACATTTTCTATGTACTCACTCTAAGACAATGTTATTTGTGATTTTTCCCGTCTCTAGTTATTCTCATACCAAGAATTTGTTTTGCAACACCCAAATCATTCATTAAAATGAATTTTATAATTTTCCTTTGAGAACATTTATTCCTTACATGTTATACCTTGCAACGAGCATGTCATCTACATACAATAACAATATAATATAGCTTCCATCACTTTTCTGGTTAAGCTAAACACAATGGTCAAAATGACATCTAGTATAACCTTGTTCAAACATAAACCTGTCAAGTTTTAGATACCACTTCCTTGGTGCTTGTTTTAAGCCATATAATCTCTTCTTCAATTTTCACACTAACTTCTCCTTCCCTTTGACCTCATACCCTTGTGGCTACTGCATATATATTTCTTCCTCCAAATCCCCATGGAGAAAGGTTGTCTTTACATCTAACTGCTCAAGATGAAAATCTTTTGTTGCCACTAGATTTAAAATAATTCTGATTGAAGTCATTTTAACAATGGGAGAAAAAGTTTCATCAAATTTTATACCTTTCTTTTGTGAAAACCCCTTCACCACAAGCCTATCCTTATACCTTTGTTTATCTCCATCTTCTTCCTTCAACCTATAAACCCATTTATTCTACAATGTTGTTTTACCTGTAGGAAACTTGACTAAGTCCCAAGTCTAGCTATGCATCAAGGAGTCCATCTCTTCTTCCATGGCGTGCTCTCGCTTCTTCCTAGTTTCTACCTACATTGCTTATTCATATCTTTCTTTCTCATCATAATCAGTCAAAAATACATAATATAATGGAGAGTATCATTTAGGGGGTATACTTATCTTGAAAGATATTATAACACCACTTTCAAGTGTTTTAGGTGCTTGTTGTTGTTATTTTTGTTGTGGTTGTTGATCATTACGATTTTTTGGCACCTTTACTTTTTCTGTGATCTCATCAAGCACTGTGTATTTTTTGTTTTCTTTTTCCTATTTCTTTCCCTACATTTAATCCTTATACAAGACCTTTTCATTGAATATGACATCTCTTCTCCTATTGATTTTTTGATTTTCATAATCATATAATCGATAACCAAAATCATTTACACCATATCCAATAAAGGTACATTTATTTGATTTTGCCTCAATATTTGTTCTATTTTCTTCATTGATGTGGATAGAGGCTTCACAACTGAAAGTATTTAAAAATGAGTAGTTTACCTTTTTACCTATCCATGCCTCCTATGGAATACCACCATCCAAGGAACTTTAAGACCCTCATTTTATTAGATAAACAACAGTTTCTATAACATCTAACCAAAATTTTAAGGGAAATCCTGCATGCAATCTTATGCACCTTGCACACTCCATGATTATCATGTTCATCCTTTCTGACACACCATTTTCCTGTCATGTTCCTGGAACTGTCTTCTCTCTATGAATTCCATGCTCTGAACAATAGTTATCAAACACTTTCTTGTATTATTCACCTATATTTTCTTATCTAAGACACTTCAACTTCTTTCCTATCTCATTCTCAACCAAATCTTTCCATTTCTTGAAAGTATCAAATACATCACATTTATTCCGAATACAATAAATCTAGGTTGTCCTAGTTGCATCATCAGTAAAAGTAATATAATAGTGAGAGCCATCGATAGATGATAATTGAGCAGTTCCCCATACATCTATATGCACAAGCTCTAATTTTTCATTCTTCTTTTCCTTCCCAACTCTAATAAATCTAACTCTCTTTTGTTTTCCATAAACACAATTTTCATAGAAATCCAAATCAACATGCTTCAAACTTGGCAACAAATTTCTTGAGTGAAGAATCTGCATCCCCTTCTCACTCATGTGCTCGAAACTATGATGCTAAAGTTTCATATATGCTCTTGTGGAGGTTAAAGAATTAATATAATTAGAAATACTATTGCATAAATACAATGTACCAAATTTTTCTCCTTTTGCTATTACCAAGGATCCTTTAGTGACCTTCCAGATTTTGTTTGTAAAAGTAGTTACACAACCTTCACCTCCCAACTTCCCTGTTAAAATTAGATTTTTCTTCAGATTTGGAAAATGCCTTACCTCCTTCAATATCCATTGGTTTCCATTTTGTTGCCTTATAAAAACCTTACCCATTCCAACAAATTTACTGGGTTTATCATCACTCATATGAACCTGTACAAAATCTCGTTAAACATAGTCATGGAAATGTTTCTTATCATGTGTGGCATGGAATGAGGTCCCTAAATATACAACCTAGGCATTAATCATATTCTATAATGAAATAATCAAAGCATCTTGCAACACATTGCATGTCACATTCGCTTCATGATTATTCTCTTATTGTCCATCTCCTTTTTTTCCCTTCCGAGATTTACAATATTTCTTTAGGTGTCCTTTCTTACAAAATTTGTAGCACACTATCCCTGATCTAGATTTGGATCTACCTTTGCTTGACTTACTAAGATTTCCTAGGTTCCTTCCTCTTTCCATTTTTCTTCCCTTAGTCTTTGCAGTCAAATCATTACCTTATTTCTCACCGGAGATTTTCCATCACATTTCCTCGCTAAGGATGGCACCAACAACATCATCAAACTTTAAAGTACTAGATCTAGAGAGAGAGTTACTAATAAGCATAACCAGGCCATTCCAAATTTCTGGAAATGAGCAAAAAAATAACAAATCCCTAACTTCATCATCAAAATTTTCCCCTACAGAACTTAACTAGTTGGTAACTGTGTTAAATTCATCTAAATGATCAACAATAGATCCACTTTCTAACATTTTCATATTAAATATACACTTCATAATATATCCCTTATTTAAGGTTGAGGGTTTTTCATATAGATTGGCCAATGTCATTATTAAACCTTTTATTGTCATTTCCTTTGAAATGTTGAATGTCACTGGTGCTGCCATACACATCTGTATTGTTCCTAGTGCCTTTCTGTTGAGAATATTCCATTCTACGTTCATCATACTCATCGAATTATTTGATTTTCCACTCAATGGTAGGTACAAGTATTTATGATATAGATAATCTTCCATCTTCATCTTCCACAGTTAGTGGTTTTTTTCCATTAAATTTCTCGACCCTAAACCTACCATCTTCTGCCATTGATCCCACTTGAACCAGGAACCCTTCTCTCTTGTGAGTTTACTAGCCAAATAAACCTTCGGCCTTAATACCTGTTGTTAGAAATTAATTGATGGAGCAATGAAATACAGAAAATATTATAGAAACACAAACACAAAAATGCGTCAAACAAGAGAGACACAAATATATGTAGTTCACCCAATTTGGGCTACGTCCATGGAGAAACATCGAGTCCTTCCTTTTTTATTATCCAATAAAATGAAGAGATACGACCTACAACATATTCATTGTAATTTTCTCTTCCCTCTCACATAGTCTTGTCTCTCTTTCTCGTTTAGAATACAACTGCAATACAATTCCCTCGTATAAATCGAGGGTTACCTTCTCGGTAAAAAAACCTTAAATTAACATATCTTCTACCATTAGATCATCTGCCTAATGAACGAACCATATTGAATATGAAATGACAATATTTTATAAGGAAACTTTTCATCTATTTTTAGCTTTAATGGTGCTTCCCCGAACCCCCGCCATGAGGGGGGGACTCATAAAAGTTGTTCCCCCCCGCCCGCCAGACCCCCCAATAGCAATTAAACGATCCAAATTGTCATCGTGTTAGAAACATGGATTCAACGAGGCTGAAACAAAAAACCTTTGAATAATCAAGAATATAATCAAGCTCCACACCAACATGAGGGATGTTGGAGGAGTTTACTTAAGAATATAGAGGAGTATTCAGGGATCCTAGAGGGATAACACCTAAGAGGGAAGTAGAACATAAGACAAATTGTTGTTTGAATCTCAACGAACAAATATTGATTTATGTAAAAGAATTTATTATAGAAGTAAATGAACTGAAGAAATAGTTGCACTAATTGTTGGAGTACAGAGTAATTTGACCAATCACCTCAAATTGGGGGTCACCTATCATCATAATATGTAGAAAGGATGGGACTTGGTAAATCTGTATTAACTATATAGCTTTGAATAAGATCACAAGATTTGATACCCTCTACCTAGGATCAATAATTTATTGGAAAAATTATAGCATGCCAAGTACTTCACCAAGTTGGAATTCAAATTAGGATATCAACATGTACATGTTAAATAAGGGTACACCTTGAAGATCACCTTATAAAAAGAAGGTTTGAATCATCGATCATGTATTTTGGTTTATGTAATGCACTGGATACATTTATGTGATTGATGAATGATGTATTGCATCCTTATTTAGATTCATTTATAATAATGTATATGGATGGCATATTGGTTTATAGCTCTACCTGGGAAGAGTACGTCTCACATCTTATGGAGGTCTTAAACTCTAAAAGAGTATTAGTTGTTGGCTAACCTTAAGAAATATGATCTTACTCAAAATTCATTAGTGAATTTGGGGTACTTGATTGGTGGAGGGGAAATCCGAATATATCCTATGAAGATGGAGGCCATCATCAATTAGTTAGTTCCTACTAATGTCACTAAATTAGGAGCTTTTTCTAGGAAGTGAAATACTTGCAAAAGTTTATAAAATATTTTTCAATGGTAGTTGTTCTACTCCATGCCATAACAACAAATTATAAGAGTTTTTAGTTGGGAAAGAACTAGTAGGAAAATTTCCATGAGCTGAAATTAACAATTAATCAAGTGCCATTCCATACATTACCTAATTTGTATAAGAACATTGAATTGTAGATAGATGCAAGTTGTTATGCTATGGTAGTTGTCTTGATGTAGAGAGGTGTTGACGGTGTTGGACCTACCAACATTCAGGGGATCTCCCTGATATGAAGTACCAACTAGACCTCACACAATTTGGAGTAAGATTCCCAGCAGTGGGTGGTAATGTTATGCCTTGACTGTGAAAACGCGTAGAGTGAGGTATGGTAACCTTGGGTGAAAGCAAGTGTGTGACCCTGCGAAGAGTCAAGTGTGATGCATGAAGGTTCCGACACATGAAGGGAAAAGGAAGTGTGCCCCTTGGAAGCCTGTAATAGTACACAAATTGAAAGGAACAAGAGTGTAATGACATCACAAGCTAAGATGCGGAATAGTCCACAAGTTAAAGTGACGAACTAATACAACAACATGCATTCAGCAAGACTCATACAAATGAAAATGAAATATTTCATAATCATAAGCGTATTTAAATAACATACACTACAAATACAACACGAATAGTCTTACTATATTCACAACATATGCATGAAATCATGTTAGCTCTGATTTTATTATAAGTGAAAGTTCCATTCATACATACACCATTGACGGCCACTAGCCCCAATAGTGGAACATTAAAGTTAATAACACCTTCTCCAAAGAAGTATACTCGCTCTACGCTATGAAGAATCCAAGGATATTCGCAATACTCCCAAGCTCCTTTGGAGCCTAAGCCTAGCCAAAAGCTTGGCTCCCAAAATCCCTTTACATGAGTTATGAGGTTCTATTTATAACAAGAGGGGGTGACTCTTCAACTCACCTTTGGTGACCTTTGGAATACCCTCATGACTCTTCAAATTCTTTATAAAATGAATCATTACATTACATCATGACTCTTCATATTCTAATATTGACACTTGGAATTTTACTTACAACATAATTACAAATAATATTACAATTTACACTTGTACCCATATAAGACAAAATAGGGTAGAGAAAACTTGACAACTCAACAAGACACAACACTATGATGTTTGAGTTTGGGATAACTCTAGCTCAGCAAACCTCCACTTGATGCTTCTTGGTCACATATTGGTGCCAAGCTCGATACTATGTGCTGATGTCCCCAAACTACATGATGGTGTCTAGTTGGAAATAGACTCTAGCCTCCATGGCATCTGGGTACAATGTTTTGGAACCAGTTTCAAGTTCATTCTGAAGAATGAGAAACATTGTTATGATTTACACAGGACCACTGATGCAATTTTTCATGTTCTCTATGTTTAGATCCAAGTATTTCTTGGTGGAAATCTGTCTCAGCTGCTCCAAGTACTCTTTGATCTCCTGTCATACTTGGTTTTTGGGTTTTCCTTTGGTGAGTGAACGGACAAATGGGATCTTGTTTGTTTCCACCAAGGCATCCAAACTACTGAACAACCATACATATGAGGACTAAATGCTAACAATAAATGAGGTGACTTGCTTGTTGTTATGAATCAACAGTTGAACTCTCACTTTCTCCAGTTCTACTTGGGGCTTCATTTTCTTCACCAAGTCAAATGGTTCCCCTTTGTATCGCATCGCCCATTCTTGCACATAGGTGATGGAAGCTTGTATATTCTTGATAGTTTTAACAAGATCTCATCTTTGTTGTTGTAGGCCATGCAAAAAGACAACTGTTTTATGTATGGTCACAAACCCCTCATAGAGCTTCCACATTGTTTCTCCAAGTGTTGATACTTCAGCAAGTGTCGTCTCTCTCATCTCCTCTAAGTAAACCTATGTGGAAGCTGCACTTTGTGCTACTGCACAGATTTATTCTGCCTTTTGCTTGGCAGCCTACAAGTTCTGTGCCAATTTCTCATTCTCGAATGTCAAATACTAAATGTTTGATCTTGTTTCTCTTGCAAAGGCCAAGTTGGCTTCATAAATGGCATTTGGATTCTTCCTAGTTTTCACCACTATCACCCTTTATCTAATGAATGTAGGTGATGCGTGATCATCCTGGAAATTATTTCTCCGTGCTTTTACAATCTTGTTTTGGAACTCATTGAAAGACAGATTGTACACATCCATTACCAGATCATTATCAAAGGGAACAATATCCCCTTCCTCACTCGGGACTAGATCTGCTACTAGAGGTGGTGGAGACTGAGTGATGACCTGTTGTGTGATCAGAATTAGATAAACATATTCTTCATATGACTCATGTTACATCTCCATTTCTATCACTTCAATCAAGTGCTCAATCTGTTGAGCAAGCTCCAAATCTTGCATCTGTTCACCTTCCTCCTCATCTTCTGGTTGGTTATGTTCCTTCTCTTCAACTTGTATCAACATTTTTTGTTTTGTCATTGTGCCTTTCCTTTGTTCTTCCTCCTACTTCCACTTCTCTTCTTGTTCTCTCCTCCTCAACTCCTATTCTTCCTTCAATTTCTGTTTTGTTTCCTACAACTTCAGTTCTACTTCCCGCAACCTCTATTTTTCTCTCTTCCTCTACTCTACTCTTTGTATCCTCCACTTCCTCTTTTCTTCTACTAATAAATATGCTTTCATGATAATAGTGTCCTCTTTCATCTTGCATCTTTGTTATCCCTCTAGACTATCGACAATCTTCGTCTTTCCCTTGTCCTACATAGGATTGTTTCCTTCTGCTATTTTTTCTTCTGGAATTGCTACAATTTGTGGAGTAGCCTATGAAGTCCTTGCTAAACTGACTAGCTCATGGAGTCTAGAGGAATTATAGAAGTTCCTCCAAGGGTCCTCCTTTGGCCAATGAAATGCCCCGTTGATCCACTGAAAGTAAATTTTCACACATTGGTCTCTACAAATACCACAAGGATCATACGGATTAAAGTCCCGAGCACTAAATAAAAACCTAACTATCTCCTTTCCCTCAATATCCATGACTTCTAGTTTATTTATCTCGTATAATCCAATTTGAAAAGGAACAATGGGCCATGGTTCTTTCTTCTTCCTGTGCAAATCTTCTAGAAACCCTGTGGTGAGATGATATGGCACTTCTTGCATGACAAGCTTATAGGTGGCATACCTTGGTAAAACATGCAAACGTTTCTCTTCGTCGAACACGCTAACGAAGGTGTCATTCAATGAGGTATACCAATTTGTGATGTCTACTATCACCTCCATTGCTCCTCGTGACATGAAAGGTGGATCCTCTTCAAAGACAAGCTTGTAAAGAGGGATGATGAAGTGGTCAATTAGTTGTTCCATTACCCCTTGATGATTGCAATCCGAAAGCAACTTGCAATAGATATGCACTACATATTATCATGGTGTCCATGTCTAGTTCATGCCAGGAAACTAATATTGTGCACAAATTGCATCTTGTAAATATGCAGACATATAGAACCTTGCTTGCTCACCATCTGGAGGACTTCGGGCCTATGCTACATGGGCTCTTAACTGTTGATCAAACATATTTGACTAGTTGAATGACTTCCCCTCATTCACAACTTGGTTCAATAAGACTACCGACACTTTAGGAAAGGTTTCTATGCTTTGCTGACCATGGATCCTGGAAGCTAAGATGACCAAGAGCTAGTAGGCCTTCTTAAGGGACTTTATCTTGAATATATGGGTGGGTGTCTATCTAAACTTCGATGGATCTTTCACCCATCCTTTAACAATGTCTCGCGTATTCACATAATTTTGGGTGGCATAAAATAATGAGTCCATGAGCTTCATTGGCTTAGGCAAGTGATACACGTGTTGATAATATTCTGCCCGAAAGGTAGCAAGCTTATGTCCATTGGAACTTCTCAATATCATGGTCTTCTCATCAATGTGTGAGACAATCTAGCTCATGACATCTGCACATGGGAAGGTCGGATACCTACATGTAACCTTGTGTAGTCTTGACTGCCGGATATTGAGATAAACCTATCAATCCTATAAATCTATCTCAAGACTCTTTGTTGAAAGAGATTCATTAACTTGCTTCCATGTTAGTTTTTACCCCTTTTCCATAAATAATTGAGTGTCTACATACACTAGAAAGTCTATTGGTGTTTTCTAAAATGCTTCCTTAATACTTCTTTCAGTGGTCTCTTTTGAAGCAGCTCCCTTTAGTTCCATGCTGACAATGGCTACTGGAGAAAAGTGCTTCACAAGTGTGGTACCTGTGGGAACAAAAGGACACTCATGGAAAACAAACATTAGCTTCAACAAATATACCTTCAAAACATGATAAAGAAGCAAACTGGGCAACTAGAGAGAAGGATTGTGTAATTTTTATCAGCAAGGGAGACCGGATGACTGTTAGAACTACACATTTCACAGTCCAAACAACCAAGGATGAAGCTTGAGGGTTGGGACTGTGCAATGCGCAGTCCCAACCTAGGTAGAGACTTAGAGAGACTGCACATTATGTCATCTCAGTGGCCAATGTGACATGCTAATCAATGGAACTATGTAGGGTGCATTTGGAGCCAGTCTGTATTGTGCACTTTGCACATCCAGAGAACAAGCTTGAAGCTTGAGCCTTAGGATTGCGCAATGGCCAGCTGGCAAGGCAAGATCTGGCCAAAGCAAGTGCAAATCTGCCCGGTGGAAGTGTGAAAAATGAGCAGAAGTGAGTGAAAATGTGAGGTTGAGTGAAAAATGACTTATGAGTAAATCCATGTAGATCAAGTGCACCAACTATTTAAATAGAAGGAAAATCAAGTTTGTGAGGAGACTTGCTGCAATGGCAACCATCAGTGCAAAATTAGGAAAAATGATGTGACACTTGTAAAAGGAAAATGAAAACTTAAAACAACACTTCTACATGTTAAAAAAATTTAGAACACCATCAACTATGAAGAGAAATAAGTAAAACAACACTCACATAAGTGAAATGAAAAAAAGTGATAGAAAAAGCAGTAAAAGATGACGAAAATGAAACTCACCTAGAAAAGTGACAATGATTGCACTGAAGGTTCCTTGATCTCCTCGAGAATGCTAGAGCTCCAAGATTGAATGTGAAAATGAGCTCTATAGGTGTTGATTAAATATATTTGAGTGAATTAGCGTTTATGACTTGCATGCCTAAAATCAAGGAAAAAGCAACACTTAGTGGAAGTTTCTAAAAATAACGAAAGTTCCTCCTTCAAGATACTAAAAATAGATCCCTATTTTTTAGGGATTATTTTTTCCTTTTCCAGGGACACTTGCCATGCACACTGTCGAGAAAGATTGTGCAGTTTCTAAGCTTAGTGAGGGATTGCACAATTTCTGGGCTCAAGGCTGGATTTCCTTCCATGACTGTGTAGTTTCTGAGCTCAACATTGACTTCCAGTCAGGACTGTGCAATTCTCATCATCAAGGTTGCTTTCCCTCAATGATTTCACAAATTTTGGAGGCAGGCCCATAACTGTTGTGAGACCAAGTTAGGAGATTAGCTTGTGAGTTTGAAAGATAAGCTAAATGTGAAAACAAGAAAGCACAAGCACACATGAAAAATATAAGTTTTGTTCGAAGCATGAATACCTAAAACAGTGAAAGATGAGCTCTTGTGGATAGGAAGGAAGGCTCCAAAATTGAAGCATAGGAAAACATTTGGAGGGTGGTTGTAGCTGCTACAACACTAATGACACACCAGTAGAAATCCAGCTCTCTGTATGGATCTTGTCTCATGAAAACATTTCTAAATATTATGGAAGTATTGTTCAGTTCATCGATTATCACAACTTGTTCACTTAGCTTGAGTTAAAGATATAATCCCTACCATTCCCTTCATCGAAAATACACATACCGAGCCAAGTCAGACTGAGTTGTTTTGATTGGGAATGAGGAGTATATAAATTCACAAGAAAAAGAGATTGTCAGAGTCTTAGTTGTCATCTTTGGTGTTGCTCTGTTGTTAGAAGGCCTTGACAATACCCTGGCAGAGTTACTTCAGGAACACAAACATTGATCCACTACCAACGAGCCTGGACAATACCTCGACAGAGTTTCTTGCTTCACCTCTCTGCATAGGAACCCTTTCTCTTCTTTCACCCTTTATTTCATTTTTCATTCTTTTCATTTTTATTTCTTCAAATAAATATGCATATGCACTTATTTATTTCATGGGGTGGAAGAGGGATCTTGTTTTATTGAGAGTAAAAGAGGTTGTCCCTTCAGAAAAGGATATTTATGTACACCTCTAACATACTTTTTAAGTGTTTCCCCTCCTCCTTACTCTACTCGACTTAGTTGACAAGGATTAACCGAAAATAGAAGACCGATTAGGGTAGGCAGTACTAGTTAAAAGTGAAAGCATCGTGATTTCACTGTGTCTTTTTCCGAAAGGAACATATTTTCTATCATAGTATCATTGACTAAACGAAATGCAAGATTCACATAAAGAGGTGGAATAAATAGATAACCAAGCGTTGATAGTAGTATAACTTCCTCTTAGATTTCACCTTGCTTGTCTGAGAAGCCAAACACAGTCTCATGCAGAAGTTATCCTATCACTGAAAAGAAAACAAACAAAAGTAAAGAAGCAGAATGGAAAGTAAAAGAAAGCAATTCAAAGAAACAAACAAGAAAAGCAAACAACTACTCCTACTCCTAACCTAGAAGTGAATAGGCCAAACTCATGTGAAATGATACTTCCAATGCAACCGTCGGCGCATTGGCTGGCCTATGTACGTGAGGGAATACATGTCAATAAAGATATACAAACATAACAATAAACAAAAAATATAAGATAGTACAAACCAAAACATTTGGAGTTTGAAAGAACATGCAGAAAAGAAAGAAAGAAATGTGCATGGGAGACATTCTGCGAGTGTATGGTGGTGTGTAGACACTGTGACCTAAAGACATGCAACCACAAAATTTTGAACTACGAAAATGGGCAAACATAAAGAAAGAAGAATTTTTTTGCTTTGCAACAATGCTCACCACGTAAGACTCCTGCAAGGACTAAGTGATAGGATCATGTGATATAGGTGGAGGATAAGAAAATTTGTAAAACATGTTGATTTTTAATGTGTAAGATAGAATGATGAGGAGCTTGGAAAGATTCAACACATTTCTGATCAGAAGTGGAACTGACCTCAAGACTACAAGAACGTGACATAACCATCAACTTAGGCTGAAGTGTTTGGACAGCTTGGGGAAATTCCAATTCACAAGAAGATCGATCATCAAAGATCGGTGGCTTGGGAAGATCAACAATGGAAAAATTAGAATCATGTTCAGATGAATTAATGAAAATATCATGATAGCCACGATCATAATGTTAAAGATTTCCAACAGAGGAATCCTCATGATCTGACGAATAGTAAAGAGGGGCTGATGGAGAATGAGAAATTTCACCCTCTATATTTCTAGAAAGATAAGATGAGAGATAAGGAGGATTAGGGAGAAAATATTTGTCCTCTCCGCATTTAGATGAAAAATTGGCATTCCACGAATTCTGAGAATGATTGAAAGTAGTAACATCAACAGAAACTGAATTTTCGCGAGATTCAACAGGAATGACAAAAAAATGGAAAATGTTAGGATAATGTGGAAGAGGTGCGGGAGGAAGGAGGTCATCCTTCATTGCATCTTCTTGTTTAGAATCCCACACATACTCATCGAAAATGATATTGCAAGTTGGTTGTTCAACACTAACTCTATCCATAACTTGATCCTCGTGAACATAAAAAGGGAGTTCCGAAACAGGTGAACACAACACATCACACTTCGAAGGATTAAAGGGACCAAAGGATGGAGGAAAAGAAGATAACACTTCATCACAACCATCACAATCTAAACCTGCACTGAAATTTTGAGTATATGACATGGGAAAAGATGGGCGTAGATCAATGGATGAATTCTTAACTTCTCCCACCTCAACCTATGGAACTAAAGTTTTTTGATGAGAAGGGGATAGAGGGTCACTTGGAACAACAACCTCATTCGTCACAGATTTAGAAGCTCTAATACCAAGGTATGTTGCGAGAGGTTGGAAAGATTCAAGCTCGTGTGGATTTTCCGAGATGTGAACAAGATATAGAAATACATCTACTAAGAAAGACCAATCAACATCATCTTCTAGAAATTCAAAGAAGAAATGAATAAAGTGATTGTGAAAATGTTGAACAGATTCATTAGATGCTTTTCACAAATTCAATTTTTTTTCTTGCAAAGAGTTTTATGATCATAGAAATAAAAAGCACAACACAACTCTATGATTTTTTTTTCAAAAGAGTGTATGGAGTCATTAGGAAATGTGCTACACTATTCTCATATACACCCTTCAAACGTGAGAATGAACAACCTACAACCAACATCCTCACAGTGGATGTTGTGCTTTGTTAGGAAATCAAGAAAATGTGTGGTGTGCTCAAACAAGTTTGTTTCACCCTCACCATTGAATTTTAAATTGGAAAAGTCATCAATAATTTTCATCGGCACTTTCAGATTTGTGTGTCTAGAAAAATATGACATGGTTATGATTTGGGATGAAGTCATTAAATGAGTGTAGAAATTCAAAATAGACTTCAAGGGATCATCTTGTCATCTAGACCTCCTTCTAGTGCCAGAAATTTTGATGATGTTGGACCCACCAACATTCACGGGATCTCCCCGATATGAAGTCCCAACTAGACCTCACACCATTTGGAGTAGGAGTCCCAGTAGTGGGTGGTAATGTTATGCCTTGACTGTGAAATGCACAGAGTGAAGTGTGGAAACTTTGGGTGAGAGCAAGTGTGTTACCCTATGGAGAGTCAAGTGTGATGCATGAAGGTTCCAACACATGAAGGGACAAGGAAGTGCACCCCTTGGAAACATGTAATAGTACGCAACTTGAAAGGAACACACGAGCATAATGACATCACAAGCTAAGATGTAGAATAGACCACAAGTTAAAGTGATGAATTAATACAAAAATGTGTGTTTAACAAGATTCATACAAATGCAAATGAAATAGTTCATAAGCATAAGCGTTAGTTAAATAAAATACATTGAAAATACAACAAGAATATTCCTATTATATTCACAACATATGCATGAGAGTGTGTTGGCTCTGATTTTATTATAAGTGAATGTTCCATTCATACATACACCATTGGCGAACACTAGCCCCAATAGTGGAACATTAAAGTCAAGAACACCTGCTCCTCCAAAGAAGTATACTCGCTCTACACTAGGGAGAAGTCAGGGCTCTTTAAAATACTCCCAAGCTCCTTTGGAGCCTAAGTCTAGCCAAAATATTGGCTCCCAAAAGCCCTTTACGTGAATTATGAGGTTCTATTTATAACAAGAGGGGGTGACTCTTCAACTCCCCTTCGTGACCTTTGGACTACCCTCATGACTCTTCAAATTCTTTACAAAATGAATCATTACATTACATCATGACTCTTCATATTCCAACATTGACACTTGGAATTTCACTTACAACATAATTAAAAATAATATTACAATTTACACTTGTACCCATATAATAAAAAATAGGGTAGAGAAAACTTGAAAACCTAACAAGTCACAACATTATGATGCTTGAGTTTGGGAGAACTCTAGCTCAGCAACCTCCACTTTTTTCTTCTCAGTCACATATTGGTGCTAGGGTTTGTATTGTGTGATGATGTCGCCAAACTGTGTGATGGTGTCTAGAAGGAAGCATACTCTAGCCTCCATGGCATCTAGGTACAATGTCTTGGAACTAGTTTCAAGTTCGTTCTAAATCATGAGCAACATTGTTCTAATTTAGAGAGGACCAGCGATGTAATTCTACATCTTCTTTCTATTCAGCTCCAAATATTTCTTCTTGGCAATCTGTCTCAGCTACTCCAAGTACTATTTGACCCCCTTCCGGACTTGGTTCCTAGTTTTGACTTTGGTGAGTGAATGGATAGATGGGATCTTATGTGTTTTCACCAAGACATCCAAACTACTGAACAAACATACATATGATGCCTGAATTCTACCAATAAATGAGGTGAGCTTCTTGTTATTCTGAATCAACATCCAAACTCTCTCTTTCTCCAGCTCGGCCCGTGGCTTCATTTTCTTCACTAAGTCAAGCGGTGCCCATTTGTGTCACATTGTCCATTCTTGCACATAGGTGATGGCAGCTTGTATATTCTTGAGAGTTTTAAAAAATCTCTGCTATGTTTCTATAGGCCATACAAACGGGCAACTGATTTATGTACAGTCACAAACCCCTCAAAGAGCTTCCACATGGTTTCTCCAAGTGTTGATACTTCAACAAGTATCGTTTCTCTCATCTCCTCCAAGTAAACCTGTGTAGAGACTGCACTTTGTGCTACTACACAGAGTTGTTCTGCCTCTTTCCTGGCAGCCTACAAGTTCTGTGCCAATTTCTCATTCTCAGCTGTCAAATAATGAATGTTTGATCTATTTTCTCCTACAAAGTCCAAGTTGGCTTCGAGAATGGCATTTGGATTCTTCCTGGTGTCTCCCATGATCACCCTTTCTCTAATGAATGAATATGATGTGTAATCATCCTGAACATTATTTTCCTGTGCTTGTACAATCCTCTTTTGGAACTCATCGAATGACAAATTATACACATCCATTACCAGATCATCATCAAGGGGAAGAAAATACTCTTCCTCACTCGGGGCTGACTCTACTGCTACAGGTGGTGGAGACTGAGTGGTGACCTGTGGTACACTTAGCATTAGATCAACATCTTCATTATGTGGCTTCTATTCCATCTCCATGTTTGTCACTTCAATCAAGTTCTCAATATGTTGAGCAAGCTCCAGATCTTACATTTGTTCACCTTCATCCTCAACTGCTGGTTGGTTCTATTCCTACTCTTCAACCTGTATTGACGATGTTTCTTATATCATTGCACCTTGGATTTTCTATTCCTTCTGATTCTACTTATCTTCTTGTTATCTCCTCCTGAACTCTTGTTCTTCCTTTAGTTTCTGTTTTGTTTCTTGCAGCTTCAGTTCTGCTTCTTGTAATCTCTACTTTTCTCTCTTTCTCCACTTTTCTCTCTATATCCTCTATTTCCTCTTTGCTTCTGCTACTAAATATTCTTTCACAATAATAGGATCTCCTTTCATCTTGTAGCTTTGTTCTCCCTCTAGATTGTCAACATTCTTCCTCTTTCCCTTGTCCCACATAGGATTGTTGCCTTCTGCTACTATTTCTTCCGTAATTGTTGTCATCTGTGGAGTACCCTATGAAGTCCCTACTAAATTAATCAGCTCACTGTTGTGTTGTGTTATATTCTCTCCACAACTAGCCCCAGTAGTGAAGCTGGGGGGTAGAAATCCCCCCCCATTCATTACGTTGGGTGTAGGGGGGAGTTTGAGCGGGGCAGTAGCCCCCCTCTATGGGGTCTGGGGCAGTGCCCTGGGGAATTTTTTTTGGACCCTATATTAGGTGGGTGGACCTACCTATGGTTTTGTGCATAGATTTCACACATGGTTTTGGGTGCGAAGGTTTCCGGTCTATGGTATTTTGTAGATCCGGTTAAGGGAACTATGGTTATGTTCTAATCTAGGGTTAATGGATTGGGGTTTATGGATGCTTTGGCATGTATATATATGTATTGTAACATTGAAAGGAACATAATGAAAAGTCAATATGGTAGTCCTAGTTTTGGGATCCAGGGGAAAATCTTTGTGTATATTTGTTTTATGTGTTATGCTCTCGCCATTGTTTATTTTTTGTTTTTAGAATTCATATGCAGGTAATTTATGTACAGGGTTAAAACCTACATTTAGTATCAGATATTTTTTGGCTTTAGGGGGAAACCTTTGATGCTGAGGGGTTTTTCTTAGGCCTGTGGTAGACCATGTTCAGTGGGAGATTTGCGGGATCGATTCTTGTGGTGAAAGAAGATGACGAGCAGTGGAAAGATAGAGATCATGAAATTTAATGGTCAGAGTTTTGATTTGTGGAAACTCAAGATGGAGGATCAGTTGGTGGATAAAGATCAGTGGATCACAGTAGATCCAGGTACTAAACCGATGACAATGTCTGATGAAGACTGGAAGAAGTTGGATCGGAAGGCAAAAAGCACAATACGATTCTTTGTCTCAGATTTAGTATTGTTGAATGTATCAAGAGAAGCTATGTCAAAGGATTTGTGGGACAAGTTAGGGACTTTGTACCAATCTAAGTCTCTGGTGAATAAACTGTTCCTATGGAAAAAGCTGTATAAACTGAGGATGAATGATGAAGACTCGATGACAGAGCATCTGAACACATTTGATACTGTGGTAAGCCAGTTATTATTTGTTGATATTAAAATTTCAGATGAAGATAAGTGCATCAGTTTTTTGTGTTCTCTACGAGATTCATGGGATAGTCTGGTTGTTGTAATAGGTAGCAATGCAACTACCTTGTAGTTTGATGAAATAGTCTCATCCTTGCTGATGGAGGAGATGAGACAGAAAAATATGGAGAGACAAAATGGTGATGCCTTGTCTGTATGAGGATGGTCTGAGAACAAAAACAAAAATAATTCCGCGAGTGGGAGATCCAAATCTCTAGGAAAACCTATAAAGGTGTGCAGGAAATGCAAAAAGAAAGAGTACTACAAAGGGGATTGTAAATCTAAAGGGAAAAAGGATTTGATGATGCTCCTTCTGCAGAGGTAAAAACCACCTCAAATGAAGGTGGGGATGTGTACTTGGCTTCTTCTTCAAGTACACATGTAGATCATGAGGCATGGTTGATTGACTCAAGTGCATCCTTTCACTTCACTCCCCATAGAGAGTGGTTCTGCGAGTATGAGAAATATGATGGTGGTGATGTCTTCTTAGGAGATGACAGGAAGGCTAGAATCATTGGTTTCGGAAAAGTCAAGTTGAAGTTACAAGGTGGAAAGATTAGAGCACTTCCGGGTGTTATGCATATTCTCGCATTGGCCAGAAATCTGATTTTTGTAAGCAAGTTGGATGATGCAGGTGTAAAAATAGTGTTTGAGAAAGGTACATGAAATATGGTTATGGAGCATTGGTATTGATCTGGGGAGTTCAGATTGGAACTTTGTACAAGTTGCAAGGTAGCACTTTTATTGATGGTTGCAACAGTTTTGTGGTTCTTGAAAGTGGAGCAAAAAATCTAGTGGTCTCTGGAGAAAAGACCATGTTATGGCATCAAAGGCTTGGACATATTCGAGAGAAGGGCCTTCGAATACTTCATGTTTAAGGTATGGTAGAAGTTATGTCTAATATCTCTCTATATTTTGAATTCTGTGAAATTTGTGTATATGGGAAGCAGAATTGGGTGAGTTTCCCCTCTAGTGGTAAGAGGGCAAAACAAATATTAGAGTTTATGCACAGTGATGTGTTTGGACTTGTGTCAATTCCATCACTGGGTAAGTATATGTACTATGTATCATTTATAGATGACTTCTCAAGGAATACATGGATATATTTCCTCAAGAAGAAATCTAAAGTCTTTGACAAGTTTAAAGAATTTCAGGCTCTGGTGGAAAACTAGAGAGAGAAGAAGATGAAGGTGCTGAGGATAGATAACAGTGGAAAGTTTTGCAAGAAGGAATTTGAAGAGTTCTGTAAGAAATGTGGTATAGCATGGCAGAAGACTACTCCATACACACCCGAGAAAAACAGAGTTGCAGAAAGAATGAACAAGACGTTGATGGAAAGGGCAAGAAGCATTCTTAGTGGTGCCAGGTTAGGACAAGAATTCTATGTAGAGGCGGTGGAGACTACATGTCACTTGGTCAACAGATCACCTTCATTAGTGTTGGAGGATAAGACTCGACAAGAGGTATGGACTGGTAAGAAACCTTCTCTTTCACATTCAAGGGTATTTAGATGTGATGCATATGTACATGTTCCAAAGGAGAAAATAAAAAAGTTGGATAGTAAATTTGAAAAGTGTATCTTTATTGGGTATAAGGATGGTTTAAAAGGTTATAAGATTTGGAACCCAGTAACAAGGAAGGTCATGTACAACTGAGATGTGGTGTTTAGAGAGGTGAAAGATGTTATTAAACATGAAGTCCTACTAAAGGAACCTGAGAAGATAGTTTTTGAGCTAAAGGAGGAAGAATCAGACTCTACAACAGAAGAGGAATCAGGAGATGAAGAGCCACAAACTCTGACTATGAGAATATCAGTTCAAGAAAGAAGGCAGCTAGAGAGGTATAGTCCATCTGCTTTTTTGCTCAAATTTTTCTTTATCTATTACTGATTATTATCTGAGAACTGTGAAGGAAGCAGTAGATTTTGAGGATGGAAAACTCTGGAAAGAGGCCATGGCTGATGAAATAGCATCTTTGCACAAAAATGAGGCTTGGGATCTAGTGGAGTTTTTGTATGGAAGGAAACCCATTGGCAACAAATGGGTGTTCAAGAAGAATATGAATGCAGAAGGAAAGGTGGAGAAATACAAATCTAGGTTGGTAGAAAAAGGTTGTTCCTAGGTGTCAGGAATTGATTTTGGTGATATTTTTTCTCCTGTTTCCAAGGTAGCTTCTATTATATTACTTTTATTTGTTAGTGTTGCTTTTGATTCTGAGGTAGAACAGATGGATGTGAAGACAATATTTCTTCACAGGGATCTGGAAGAAGAGATCTACATGAAGCAACCTTAAGGCTTTGCACTGAAGGGTAAGAAAGAACTGGTATGCAAGTTAAAAAAGTCTATGTATGGGTTAAGACAGTCACCAAGGATTTGTTATCAAAACTTTGATATATTTATACGGGGACTTGGCTTCACCCAAAGCAAAGTAGAGCATTGTGTTTATTTTAAATTAATTGGTGACTATGTTATTTACCTGGTCTTGTAGGTGGATGATATGTTGTTGGTTGGAAATGAAAAAGAAATTATCTAGGACTTGAAGATCCAATTGTCCTCCAAATTCAACACGAAATATCTTGGTGTTGCAAACTATATTTTGGGCATGGAAATTAAGCGAGATTGGGCAAAGAGGAAGCTTTGGTTAAACCAAAGGAAGTATGTTGAGACAATATTGCAGACGTTTAATATGCATGATAGTAAACTGGTGAAGGTTCCTATTCTTGTAGGGGTAAAGTTATTTGTTGAACAGTGTCCCAAGACACAAGAAGAGGAAGAGGACATGTCTCGTGTTCCATATGCAAGTGCAGTTAGTAGTCTAATGCATGCAATGGTATGTACTAGACTAGACATTGCACATGCAGTGGGAGTATTGAGAAGGCTTATGTCAAACTAGGGAAGGAGAATTGGACAACAGTGAAATGTGCTTTCAAGTATTTGTGTGGCACTAATGATTATGGTTTGTGCTACCAAGGAAGACCAGGATTGGACAGAGTTTTGGACATTAGTGGCTTTGTTGATGCAGACCGAGCTGGAGATCTAGATAAGAGAAGATCTACAAGTGGGTATATGTTTAACCTATCTGGAGGTGCAGTTAGTTGGATGAGCAAGAGACAATATGTAGTGGCACTGTCAACGCCAGAGGCAAAATACATGGTAGCCACTCATGCAAGCAAGGAAGCAGTTTGGTTGAAGAGATTGTGTTCAAGTATGGGGTTAGTACAACGAGCTATAAGGATAGATTGTGACAACCAAAGTGCAATTTTCTTGGCAAAGAACCTTGATTATCATTCAAAGACAAAGCACATTGATGTTCAGTATCACTTTGTGAGGGATATGGTAGAAGACAAAAAGGTGCTTTTGGTAAAGGTGGACACTTTGAAGAATACTACAGATGCATTGAAAAAGCTTGTGAGCACTGAGATGTACTCTTGGTGTAGAGAAACAATGGGCGTTGCGGGGGTGGATCAATGACTAAGCTCTCATGTGGAAAGAAAACAACAAGTGGGAGAATGTTGGGTTGTGTTATATTATTTCCATGACTAGCCCTAGTAGTGAAGCTAAGAGGTTGGGGGGAGTACCCTGTTAATTTTTCCGAGTGTAGCAGGGGGCTTTGAGGGGGGCAGTGCCCCGAGAAATTTTTTTTTGGACCCTATATTACGTGAGAGGACCTACCTATGGTTTTGTGCATGGATTTCGCACAAGGTTTTGGGTGCGATGGTTTTTGCTCCATGGTATTTTACAGATCTAGTAAAGGGAAATACAGTTATGTTCTAATCCAAGGTTAATGGATTTGGTTTTATGGATGCTTTGACATGTATATATATGTATTATAACATTGAAAGGAACATAATGAAAAATCATTCTGGTAGTCCCGGTTTTGGGATCTAGGGGAAAATATATGTGTATATTTGTTTTATGTGTTATGCTCTCGCCATTGTTTATTTTCTGTTTTTAGAATTTGTATGCAAGTAATTTCTGTACGGGGTTAAAACCTACACTCCCGGAGTCTAGAGGCATTGTAGTAATTCCTCTAAGGGTACTCCTCTCTGGCCAATGAAATGCCCTGATGATCCAATGAAATTAAATTTTCACACAATGGTCTCTACAAATACCATGAGGATCATACAAATTAAAGTCTTGAGTATTGAATGAAAACCTAACTATCTCATTTCCCTCAGTATCCACTAATTTCAAGTTCTTTATCTCATATAATCCAATTTGGAAAGGAAGAGTGGGCCATGGTGCTTTCTTCTTCCTGTTAAAATTTGCTGACAACCCTGTGGTGAGATGATATGACACTTCTTGCATGACAATCTTGTTGATGGCATACCTTGGTAAAACATGTAGAGGCTTCTCTCCATTGAACACTCTAAGGAAAGTGCCACCTTGTGAGGCATATCAATATGCGATGTCTACTATCATCTCCATTTCTCCTCGCAACATGCAAGGTGGATCCTATTCAAATATAATCTTGGAAAGCAAGATGATGAAGTAGTCAGTCATTTATTCCATTAACCCTTGATGACTGCAATTTGAAAGAAACTTGCAATAGATATGGATGGAATATTCTCGTGGTGTCCATGTATAGTTCATGCCAAGAAACTTATGTTGTGCACAAATTGCATCCAATAAATATGTATACATATAGAACCTTTCTTGCTCACCATTGGAAGGACTTAGCACTTGTGCTACATGGTATGTTAACTGTCGATCCAACAGATCTGACTAGTTGAACGACTTCCCCTCATTCACAACCTGGTTCAATAATACTACCCACCCTTCAGGAAAGGTCTTCGTTCTTTGTTGACCATAGATCCTAGAAGCTAAGATAACTAAGAGATGTTAGGCCTTCCTAAGGGACTTTGTCTTTTATATATGGGTGGGTGTCTGTAAAAAATTGGATGGCTCTTTCACCCAGCCTTTAACAATGTCTTGCATATTCACATAGTTGTGGGTGGAAAAGAACAATGAGTCCATGAGCTTCACTGGCTCGGGAAAGTGATAAATGCGCTGATAATATTTTTCCTGAAAGGTAGCAAGCTTCTATTTGCTAGCACTACTCAATGTCATGGTATTCTCATCAATGTGTGAGACAATCTAGCTAATGACATCTACACATGGGAAGGACAGATACCTGCATGCAACCTTGTGTAGTCTTGACTAGTGGATATTGAGATAAACTTGTCAGTCCTCTAAATCTTCCTCAAGGATCTTTGCTGAAAGAGCTTCGTTAACTTACTTCCATGTTAGTGTTGACCCCTTTTCAATAAATAGCTAAGTGTCTACATACACTGGAAAGTCTACTGGTGTTTTCTCAACTGCTTCCCCAGTACCTTTCAGTGGTTTCTTTTGAAGCAGCTCTCTTTAGTGCCATGGTAGCAATGACTGCTAGAGAAAAGTACCTTCACAAGTGCGGTACTTGTGGGACAAAAAGGACAATCATGGAAATAAAACACTAGCTTTATACCTTCAAAGAATGATCAAGCAGAAAACCAAGCAACTAGAGTGAAGGATTGTGCAGTTTTTATCAACAAGGGAGATTGGCTGACTTTGGGAATTGTTGGGTAGAGACTGGGAGAGACTGCGCATTGCGCAATCTTAGTGGCCAAGGTGACAAAATAACCCTTGGAATTGCGCAATGCGTAGTTGGAGCTAGCCTAAACTATGCACTGCGTAGTTCCAAAGGCCAAGCTTGTGGCTTGAGCCTTAGGATTGCCCAGTGCCCAGCTGGGCAAGGCAAGATAAAGCTAAAGCAAGCATAGATCTTCCCAGTGGAAGTGTGAAAAGTGAGTAGAAGTGAATGATAATGTGAGGTTGAGTCCAAAACTAACTAAGTATGAGCAAATCCATGTAGGTCAAGTGCATCAACTAATTAAACATAAGGAAAATCAATTTTGTGAGGAGAGTTGCCAAAACAATGACCATCGGTGCAAAAATAGGAAAATTAATGCAACACTTGTGAAAGGAAAATGAAAACTTAAAGAAACACTTCAACAAGTTGAAACGTCAGCAACTATGAAGAGAAATAATTAAAACAAACTCAGACACATAAGTGAAACAACAAAAGGCGACAAAAAAAGAGGAAAAAGATGACAAAAATGAAACTCACCAGGAAAAATGACGATGACTATACCGAAGCTTCCTTGATCTCCTCAGGAATGCTAGGGCTCCAATATCAAATGTGAGAATGATCTCTAGAGGCATCAATTAAATATTTGAGAGAATTAGGGTTTATGATGTGCATGCCTAAAATCAAGGAAAAAATGACATTTGGTGGAGGTTTC
This sequence comes from Pinus taeda, assembly GCA_000404065.3. Lineage (NCBI taxonomy): Eukaryota > Viridiplantae > Streptophyta > Pinopsida > Pinales > Pinaceae > Pinus > Pinus taeda. Next base: position 40,650 of record APFE031400537.1, read on the forward strand.
TAAAAAGAACGAAAGTGCCTCCTTCAGGATACTAAAACTAGATCCCTATTTTTTAGGTATGCTTTTTTCTTTCCTTTTAGATTTTTTTCTTTTTTCCTGGGGAAATTGCCATGCACATTGTTGGGAAAGACTACGCAATTCCAGGGAATTGGGCAACTTTTCGACTCAAAGCAATGCACAGTTTCTGAGCTTAGTGAGGGATTGCGTAGTTTCTGGGCTCAAGGCTAGGCTTCCTTCCATGATTGTGTAGTTTCTGAGCTCAAGGCTGACTGCCAATTAGGACTATGAAATTCCCATCATCAAGGCTTCTTTCCCTCACGGATTGTGCAGTTTTTGGAGGTAGGTCCAAAACTACTGTGATACTAAGTTGGGAGATCATCTTGTGAGTTAGAAAGATAAGCTAAGTGTGAAAACAACAAAGCACAAGCACACATGAAAAATATAAGTCTTAGTCGAAGCATGGATACCTAAAACAATGCTAGATGAGCTCCTGTGGATAGGAAGGAAGGCTCCAAAATTGAAGCATAGGAATTATTTGGAGGGTGGTTATAGCCGCTACAACATGAGGTAATCTAGTATGCTATTATTCTAAAATGTTTCATGGATATTTCCTAGACTACCATACATATGATAAGGAACGCTATGCACTAGTTGAATATGTTAAGAAGTGAAATCATTGTCTAATGAGAAAGGAAACAATTTTCCACACTTATGACTAGTCATTATAGTATTTGTAGACCCATAGTAAGATTCAATAGACCAAACATTACAAATGGAAGGGGTTTTTTCATAAATTTCATCCAGTCATCAAATATAAGAAGGGAAACATTATCAAGTTGGAATACATGATTTCAATGCCACCCACAACCAATATTACCCATGATGCATATAAATAGGCATACATATAAGATGATGACTTTAAAGTGGTGTTTTAGTAGCTACGAGGTCAAATTCACATAGAATAAGTAAGGTATAATATCATCACACAAATGGGATACTTTACAAGCTAGACAAGCTCTATGTCCCTAAAGGTGAAATATTTTATCTTATAAAAAAGGCTCACACCTTTAAGGTTGCAAGAAAATTTGGTGTTGGGAAGACAATTTCCTATTTCCAAAGGTATGCACATTGGCTGAAATTACGAGAAGATATAGCTTGGTATACTAAAGGATGCATTTTTTGTTTTACTAGAAAGCCCAATGATAGAAATCAAGGTTTATGCCATCCCCTATTTGTACCCACTCAACCCTGGGAAATAATTTACATGGATACTTTTAGTGGTTTTCCAACAACCAAGAAGGGACAACAATATCTATTTGTGGTAGTTGATAGGTTCAACAAGATGTGCATTCTTATGTTTATGTGTACTCTGTGATACCAAGGAACATCATCCCATACAAAGATACTAGATTTCTTAGTGGCTTTTAGACTATACTTTAGAAAAACATGGACACCAAGTTGAAGAGATCTACATCATTCAACCCACAAATAGATGGGTAGATAGAAGTAGTTAATAAGACATTGATTTCCCTATTAATGGGTTGCAATTAGAAGCATCCAACGGATTGTGATTAAAATATGATATATATATTTAACACTCTTATAGCATAACAATCCATACTTTACTAGTAAGTCCCCTTTCGAAACTGGCTTCCAATATTTGCCACCTTCACCCTTGGATGTTGTATATGGATAATAAGGAGGAGTGAGGGAAGACATCATAAGAGAAGTATTGTAAGTAGAGAAATGTTTTGAAAAGATTAAGTGGATCTATTTGTGAATATAAGTGACATTGAAGAAATCACAAGAAAAGTACAAGGACTAACATGATCAATATAAAAGTAAGAAATCATTCAAAGTGGGAGACATATTTTATTTACAGATTAAGAAAGAAAGGTTATAGGGTCTTGGTAAAAAGATTAAGAATATACATTATAGTTATTTTGAGGTATTCAAAAATGTTGTTGATATTTCCCATAAAGTCAATATATACACATTTTCTAAATAATGAATGTAGAGAATACAAAACTCTATGAGCCTTCCATGTTAGATTAGGAGACTAAACATATCCTACCTACCATAGAGTATTTGGCCCCATAAGATTAGGCAAAGTTTCTAGAATATATAATTCCATAGAAGAATTCTAGAACTACTGGATAGGGACAATATGACCTTTGGAAAATTTGGTTGAAAGGAAAACTTCCAAGCAAGCAAAAATGGTACTCCAAGGAGAAGGTAAATGAAAACTTTCATCATCTCATTTAGTAAATAATTTCAAGGACCAAAAGATTCCTAAACTAGGGAATTGTGATATTGAATGGATCATTATATTATTTTTTAGACCTATGTTCATCCTTTCCAAGTGGAAATATTGGCTAACAAGGCCCACTTTAGAGATAGGTCCCAATTTGGAAATTTAGGGTATGAAACCTTCTCGGGCCATTTTGAGGCATCAAATATCACCTTTTGGGGTAAAATATTTGCAAACGTATCTCACAATCCCTCAATGTTATTGTGCACATATGGATCTTTCCATTAGTGTGAAAATCACCCTTAATCAATATTTGTATGTAGAAGTTATAGCTAGCAAAATTTAACCTACCTTTTTGACCACCATGGTATTAAGTGAATGCCACATTAAGCCCCATTTCTTACATATGTGGGGCTAATTGTGTATGTACTTTCAAGAAGATTCTAGAAGATCCAAAATATTATCACCAATTGAGGGTTGAGGATGCCCAAACCACAGCCTATAGATGAAAATCATGCTATGTTAAATATTGTGTTACTAGGAGGAGAAGGGGTTCCATTCTTTAGTAATGTACTTGTTCCAAATTTGAGCATATCATCTAGGAGTAGAATTTGAGAGCATAACAATTCCAAAAGAAGATTTTGTAGTAGCCATTGAAGTCACAGTGTCAAATGAAACTCAATATTGAGTGCCCCTTTCTTTGTATTTGCATTTTCATAACTAAAGAAAAGAGAGAAAAAAATAACCCTCACCTTCTAGCTAGGTTTTATCTTGTAATGATTTTCCTAGGATGCATTTTATGTCCATTTGTATGTATGGTGAATTTATTTTCTTATTCTTTCATTTTCATATTTTAATTATCTTCATAAATTTGAGCAATTAATTAGTGCTAATAAATATAATATCTAAGGAAACAAACTTGCATTATAAATGATTTCAATATATTACAAAACCCATTGTGAAAAACTGTTCTAGTGGAATATCCACGGAAATTTACAGAACATTATCACGATATAGTACAAGTCTCTAGGCTCTCCAAAACCCTAGTTAGAGAAAACCAAGAAAAACCCTAGTGCCACCAAAGACATTCCAACATGCTAAAATCCCCAATGACAAGTCCTCCTTAGCCTCATGAAAGGTGTCTCACCTTCCTCCTCAACAAGTATTATTTCGGGTTTATCATGAAATCCTAACTCCAATTCCTCCTTATGGATCAACCCCTAATAGTAGACTTCAAGGATAGTCCAAGAAATCTTAGCACCTTAAAACAAAGAGAAATACAATACTAAGAAGATTTAACAAGAAAGAGAATCTAGTGCTTCTCCTCTTATAGATCTCTAACCCAAGTGTAAAGAAAAATAAGCACAAGTGAGAGTTTGTTGATCATAATGACTCTCTCCTTCCTCTGTTTAAATGAGAGGTAAGAGGGTTGTACACTGATAAGTGGATCTCATAAAGGAAAATTTTAATGATGCACACTTATCTCAAAGTGTAGAAAATTTGGTGAACCCTACTAATAATTAAAATTGTATCCATAAATTGTTTGATGATATCTTTGTAAAAGTATTATAATTTTTAAGGATTTTACATATTTTCTAGAAACTTTTGGTGATTTTTAGAGTAAAATTATTTTATGCTATAAAATTTAACAACCTACAAGACCTAAGTATATCAACATATGTGAAGTGTCTGATTCCAAGTGAGTCATGTCAAGCTCTAAAGTGACAATGATCAACAAGAAAGGCTCCAAGACATGAATGCTACTCCTCACTTTGGAATGCCTAGTTTAAAGCATCCTTCAAGCAAGAAAACCCACTTCATGTGCTAACTATATGAAGAAGTCACTGAGCTCTATAGGAAACAATTATCTAAAGAAAGATCTCATGCAAGTATCAATACAAGGTCTAGCAACTCAACACTAAGCCACCTCTAATGTGCAAGTCCATCACAAAACACCGAAGGTCAATCATACATCATACACCCAAGATCTCATGAAGCATCTCTAAACATGGTGTAAACACTTTTTAAAGTAACCCAAAAAACTAATATATTTTTTCATTTTTAATCTACTTAATTTTTAACCATAATAAATTTTATATTAATTAACATTATTAAAATATCCTAAAAACTAAAAACTAACATTTTTTTCTTTTATTTAATCTATTTAGTTTTGATTCTTAACTAAATTTTATATTCTAAAATTATTCAATACTAGATTTACATTTTATCATTATCAAAATACACCCATAACTAACTAAAAAAATAAAAATATATAAATTATTTCTCATTTTACATAATCCTACACTGAAATTAAATGAAAAAAAATAAAAATATCAAGCCACATTGTAACTTGTAACTTCTTTATCAAGAAACTAAGTTGGAGAAAGATTGACATTTTATATTACTCAACCACATACATCATATTATTTTATAATGAAAAACAAAATTTTATGAGTAAGAATAAGAAAAATTTAATTTAATTTATAATTTTATTTAAATTACAATTACAATTA